>WBMV01003816.1:1023269-1197151 GCA_013396655.1 Campylorhamphus procurvoides | reverse complement strand
AGCCGCCCGAGCTCCTGGAGCTGCTGTGCCCCGACTACGGCGCGCTGCTGCCCGAGCACGCCGCGCCGCCCGACGCCTTCTGCGGCCGCCTGCCCGCCGAGCTGGGGCTGGAGCACGGGCTGTACGAGCTGCCGCTGCCCGCCGCCCCAAACCCGCACCCGCACCCGCTGCTGGGTGGGCTGCTGTACCCGGAGCCGCCCTGGAGCCCCGCAGCCCCGCCCGGCAGCCCCGCCAGGAAGGCGCCCACAGAGCCGCTGCGCCCGCTCTTCCCCGGCGGCACCGAGACCGGACCCGGCACCGGCAGCACCGAGGAGCCCGGCGGGCACCTCCCCGCAGGCTTCGCACCCTTCTTCCCCGAGTGCCCGCTGCCCCCGCCGCAGCCGCACTACGAGTACGGCGCCGGCTTCCACCGCGGGGGCTACCCCGGGCTGTAGGGCGGCGGGGCTGGGGGCTGATACCCCGGGCTGTAGGGCGGCGGGGCTGGGGGCTGATACCCCGGGCTGTAGGGCGGCGGGGCTGGGGGCTGATGCCCCGGGCTATAGGGCGGCGGGGCTGGGGGCTGTAGGGCGGCAGGGCTCCGGTCTTACGGACGCTGGGACAGCGCAGAGCCCGCCCGGGGCTCCACACACCTCCCACCCCCGGCCCCCGCAGGACTCAGCCGTGTGCGCCGCCAGCCGCCTCCTCCTGCCGCCTGGGGGACGCTGTGAATAAAATGTGAAATTTGGGATGCCTTCAGGTGTTCTTTTAGCGGCCCGAGCCCCCCCGTTTCGCCCTCCTTGCTCAGGGTCCAGGGCTTGGCTGGCTGTAGGACGCCTTGGTGCACCTGTAGGCGACGTGGGGACTGTGACTGCTCGTCACTGATTTCAGCCTAAACCTAAAGCGCACGTCAACACTTGAGGTGTGCGTTTAACATTTTTCCCAGGCTCGTGTTCATCACAAGTGCTGGCAGGTGTTTTCAGCCGAGGACACAAAGGCAAGAAGGTGAAAGTGAAGCAAAATTAAAAAATGCTGCTACCAAAACTCAGTGTCCTGAAATTTTAACAACGTCTTGCAGGATCTTGCAAACGGCAATTTAAAGCGATACGTAAGTTAATTGATGGCTTAAGTTCGGGACAAAAATTTTACTGTAACCACTGCGGCCGTGTGATTCCTACAGACCGCTGGATTTCTTCCAGGAATGTGTCAAAGCTCAGAAAGTGCGGCTCGGTCTCATTGTGTACAGGAGATTATTTGATAATCATTTAAGTTATGTAAAAGAGTCTATGATAGGTCCTATAAAAATAAAGCTACACAATAGATCTGAGATCTGTGGTTGTTACTGCTGTTGAAACGCTGCGTTCAGGAGGCTTTCACCGTGTCTCCATCCTCTGTAATGGTTTCTTGGCAGGAGTTAAGACAGGCAGTGGGTTTTGTCTTTCCTAAATCTTTTGAAATGCCGTATTTTTTCCACAGCGACCCGTGCTTGTTTTGCCTTCATTTGTACCGGCTGTTTCTGTAACTTAGTAGAAAGAAAGGAGCGATAATACGCTACAAAGCCAAGGGATGAAAATTGTTACAGTTATGAAAACAGATCAAAATACTCGGAGGTTTCCTACTGAGATGCAAGTTTTCAAAGGCAATCCCGCAGTCTGGCTCCCTGCCAGCCCCAACTGGATTGTTTGTTTTTGAAACGGGATCCACATACGGATCAGCTTGGGGTTTTACCCTCGGTGGTGACAAATCCTTGTGCCTTGTCTTTTAAAAGATAATGTGGAAGGTACAACAGTTTTCTTCATTCTTCAACCCACATTTAACTTTTCAGGCACTTGGGAGCAAGATGCTGGGAAGCATGAACAGGTGAAGCAAAATCTTTTGGAAATAAACTGGGGTAGTTTTTGGGAAATGGTTTAACTTTACTTTTAGACAGCAAGAGGTGTTACTGCTGCTGCCAGTTTTCTCCCGAAAAGCTGCCCAAAGTCTCCGCAAACTGTGAAGAAAGCACCGTGGATGAATATCCACAACACTTCAGCATCTTCATAACTGAGTGCTGTTAAGGAAATGCACTTTTCAAGAACAGTTTTGCAGCAGTTTATTTCACTAAGCTTCACGAGAACATGTATGAGGATAATTGGGCAGCCTGTCCAGCCAAGGTTGCTACAAATTAGGTTAATCCTGCCCTGCTGCTGGTTTTGATGATGGGACAATGTCCTGCTCTGTGAGCTCAGTCCTGCCTTCTTCACTTTGGCAAACCTCCCAGTTTGCATTCAGGAGCTGCGTGCGGCCAGCTCCCAGCAGAGCTTGTGTCTAACTGCATTTGAGACTACCTAGGCAAGACCAGCTAGGGGGTTAGTGGGGGTGGAGATGCGTTGTATTTCTTTTTTTGTTTTTGTTTTGCAGCTGCTTCACAAATGTGAATTTGCAGCACGTTTTGGCAGCTGCTTGGAATATTTTAGCTTGATGGTGCTGTGCTAATAATCTTGTTGCCCAGTTTTCTCACCTGAGCTGTGTGCCTGAGATCTGTGCTTTCAGCAGGCTGGGCAAATGATGGGGGTGCTGATAATGCATTTGCCTCTGCTAAAGAGAAAACCCCTTTTTTCACTTAGGATGTATTTATCTCACAAGCTCATTATGCAAATGTGTATTAACTGGGGATCTAATCCTGACAGACCATACAGCCTCTCCTGTCAGCTGTCTCACAGGTTTCAGTGGGATTTTGTCCAAAAAAAGTCAGAAAGAGGTCTTCAGGAATAGATTCCGGGACAGACATTGCAAACCTGAATGGTTTGATTGCCAACAGGCCTCATCTTTTTATTCCAAGAAGCCAAGAAGAAGTGCCACATGTCTGACCTGTTGGTGTTTTTCACTCATTTGGTGCTCTGCTGCCTTGTAGGTGGTCACCTGTGGCACTCAGAAGCTGAGCATCACCAGCCTCCTTGGGTTAGACCTTGTCTAAAACCCATGGGAGAAGTGGCTCTGTGGGTGTCAGCAGAGCTGGACCAGTACAGGGCTGGTGTGGCAGCCTGTTCCCAATGCTGCCAGGTTCGGAGGGCTCTGCATGGGATCGTGAGGAGTTGGGGACAGGCTGCCTGACAGGCAGCAGCTGCACTTGTCTCTTCATCTTAGCCTCTATCCTGCAACAGTTCCTTAAAGGGGGATGTTCAGTTTATAAGAGCTTGCACTGAAATAAAAAAATAAATCTAGCATCAGTGTTGCTCAAAATATGTCTATATTTCTGCCAGAAGATGTATTTGAGGAGTACCTGGCATGGGAAGTCGAGTAAGGCTGGAAAGGAGCTGACAACACAGACCAAACAAAGGACTTCTGTGTAACTCCTTAGGAGCACTGGAGTCCCTCTCTGTGCTGTGGAGGCGGTGAGGGCACCCGACCAGCCCAGGGGTTGCCATCTAGTGAGGCTGCATCTTTGATCTCCTTTGTGCATGTGTGGGCTCTTTTTGTTGGGTTGTTTCCCCCTGCTTGAATAGTGCAGGCACTGAAAACATCACCTAACAGTCTCGCTCAGAAACACTCTTGGGAAATTGTTTTCTCCTCTGAAACACTCCAGAGCATCATCTTAAGCAACTGCTTAATAGAATTAAAGCTTTTGTAACTGAGCAAGATATTTTGGGTTTTTTGATGCATTTTCATGAGGAGTCTGTCCCAAAGAACTAAAGCTGATTCTTTTTAGCTTTCCTTTCTTCAAGGAAATGAGTTTTGTTTGGGTGGATCGAGGTCAGACTACCAAACTATTACATTTTACAAAGCCTGCACAGAGTTCCTCAAATACATTAAACTCTATTTTGTTGCAGGTGTATTACCTGATTTTACTGAAGATTTTGATGGTAAAGCATACACATTAGTAATTTTTCATATGCAGTCAAGATTATAAAGGGGAATTACAAGAAACCTTCATTCTCTTTTTAAATGAGGGAGTCTTAGTGGTGATTTACTGATGAATAACTAAGGGTTCACCATGAATAATGAGTACTGCATCTCAGTATTTTGTGACTTATATAGTGTGCCTTTTCCAAAGCCACTTCTAGAAAACATTTTTGAAACAGGGTTATTAACTATTTTACTGCCTGAGCTTGGGATTACTCTAATACAGCCTGACTATTGATGATGAGTCATCCTGGATGAGCTTACATATTTGATCAAACAGTGTTAGTAAAAAAAGATACAGAAATTTATTGTAATCTCTTTGTTTTCTGACTTTTTAAATAAACTGCATTTGGCAACAGTTCAAAAACTGAAGGTAATTCTGCAGTTATTTGCAACAGAAGGAAAAAGGTGGTGGAGCAATTCCATAGTGATGTGCAAGAAATTCAGCTGGGAATGTGAGAGTTCAAGCCTGCAGATCGGACCACATGAAATGAGAGTTGGAAATGCTTTTAGGATTGCTTTGTGTCAGCTGAAAAGACAGGTGAACACTTGCTTAGATTGTAACAAATTTACATAAAAGAGTAAAAATAGAGTGTATTATAGTGTCCCTCTCTCCCAAAATCTGCGTGAGTAAAGATTAGCAGAGGATTGCTGAGGGGTGATGCTGTGAAAAGTGAGGGGACAACTATTTTCTCTATTTTATAGCATTTTTCAAAGCCTCACTGTAACCTTGATTATCCCCTCCCTTGCTGGCAGAGAATTACTTCACCAGCCCAAAGTTTTTTAACTTTTTATGCTTTTTGGATCCCCTCCATGTGAAATATAAATATATTGTCAAAGCCTTATTTTTCAGGTTGTAGTCCACAGATCCAGAGTTGTCCTGAGACACTGATGTGTCCTGATGTGATCACTGAGATCACATCACTGCATTGCTGTCAAGGGAAAGTATTTTTAATTGCATGAGTTGTCCAGTGTGGGATTTGAGCAATATGCAGCATTTCCAAATGATCCTTCATCTCTCCTTGTCTGAAATGGGAGAATAACATCTTGTCACCCTCCCAGAGGCAGCTAAAACTGCACTGTGCTCTCTCTAGGTATTCCCCAATAATGTTGGGCATATAAGAAAATGTGGACCGGTCAGTAGTAAGGGAAGGGAGAAGAGGATTCAAGCTTTGTAGCAGTAGGTTCTGGTGCTTCTGTTAGCGCATATTTTACATGTTAGGACGTCTCCTGGTGGGCATTCCAGGCTGCCTCAGCCTTAGCAGCTAATTGTAATTCAGTCTGTGGGTTCTGCTGAACAAGTTCTGGCAAATCCTGCTGTGCCAGATGAAGAGGTGACTGTCCCCATTTTCTATCCTGCCTCTTTGCTGTAGGTGGCATCCCTTAGCTGTGTGCTGAAGGGAACTATACCTGTGCCTCCTGCCTGTTACTCCAATCTGTGATCAGTGCCCAAGTGCATCTTTAAGGAAGAGTTAGAGTGAACTGGGGGCTGAGCGAACTCGAATTGGCTGGAGCTCAGCTCAGAGAAGCAAATCTGTTGGCAGACTGGGAGTGAGTTAAACCTGAGTCACTGGGTGACAATAGTATCACTTTACCAATAGCTGTAGATAGGGAATACAGACTTTCTGTTGGAGAAGCAGAGCATAGTTGCTATTAGTTTTATTTTTGTTCTGCTTTATAAAAGATACAGGCCCACTGCTTCAAGCCTCTGTGTGCCAGGTAAAGTATGAATTTAAAGGATATAAAGTAAAGGATGAATTTATAGGGACTGCCTCCCATGACTCATTTCAATGACGGAGGAAACATGACCTTTCTGTTATCCAAACCTCATAGTGAAGAGCTTGATCCTGTGCCGAGTGTACTCAGATCTCTACTCTGGGTAGAGATATCACTCCAGGGTGGCCTTGAGAGCTATCCTGGACCCTTGACATCCTATTTCCTACTCCTCCCACGTCTCTTCAATGTGTTCAGCTCCTAAGCTAGCTGGAGTGCATCTTTGGGTACTGAGGCTGAGTGCTCTGAAAGGTGCTCGAGGTTCACAGTCAATCTGTGAGATCTCTGGACAGCTTGGTGATTTTCCAGAACAATCTGCAGGAGTTACAGATTAAAATAACACTTATTGCTCTGACTGCTGACTGTATGAAAACAACCTGGGTGACTGTGAGTTGAACTGGACTTTAACAGATCTCATAGTACTCATCTCAATAATATTAGCCAGTGTTACAGTTCTGTGATCAAATCCCCTCCCATTCCAGCAGTCTCTTCTCTGTCAGTGGTTTGTCAGCTAGATTCTTTAGGTCTGGACTAAACAGCCATGCTATTCTCAATATACAGAAAGCAGATATCAGAGGGGTAAAATTGTGTATGAAGTCAAAATAATGAGAAAATTCCATCTTTCTACTGCCATTTGTCATCAGTGGGTAACTAGTAAGGAATAATTTTTGGCATGGAAACGCTTCACTGTAGAACTGGGCTCTAAAGAACAGCTATAATTGCTTCTGTGCACTCCAATAATTGAATGCAAATCAATTACCAGCATTTTAGGTATTTGAACAGCTCGCTCTGTGAAGAAAAACCTTCCTTTCCTATTTAATAGCTAGACCTTTAGCTTCTTTGTTTATCCACATATCTGGGACAAATGATTCAAACTCAGTCATTAATTAGTGATTTTATCAAGATTTTCCTTTCAGAATGGAAAGGTCAGCACACCCTTGAAGCGCCAGCAAAACAAACATCTCCCATTTGCACACAAAAACAAGGCTTGTGAGGAAGAAGTCTCAGAACATGACAGAGGGTAGAGGCTTAATTTGGGGTCACTGCTTGCAAGAATGCGCCTGGTGTGCTAAGTGCATATGTGATGGCCAGACAGCCTGAATTTCAACCAAAAGTCTGTGATGATCTTTTTGTGGCTTAGATGACCCTTCATGCCTAGAGCCATCTGACAGAACACCAGGCACAGAGGCTGAAGTAAAAGTCAGGCCAGAGGAGCATGGCCCTGACTTCAATATAATTTACTTTTATTCTATTGTTCAGGGCCCCTTTGGTTGTTAGAGCTCCATGCTGGCTCCTGGATATGAGCCAGGGCTACAGCCTGTGGCACTCCAAGCAATGTGCTATCTTGGCCAGCAGATGAGCCCTGCCAAGAAAGAAAGAACATGTTTTACTACAGGACAAATGCTACCTGACTAATCCAGACGAGCTGGGATTATAAATAAGATGCAATTTAGTTAAACAGGAGAGAGACATGAGTGATGAAGCAAAGAGAAGTGAAGGTTTTTTCTGGCAGAGGTAATTCAGCTATCAGGCAATTGTCAGGCTTAGCATCATATTTGGATGCAACAGTGACTCTTTCTGAGCTTGAAATAGGCATTAATATTGTCACTGTTATCTGTATTGATATATTTTTCTTGCATTTGTGCTATTTTTATCACTAGTTTCAAATCACCTCATTTTTCAAAGGAAACAAAAAGGAACAACTTAGGAATAGTGACTTGTCCTGCTGCTGAGAGAAGAACTGGGAACAGAGAAATCTAAAACGAGCTACTACAAATATCCTTGCTTTTAATTAGAAAACAAAACAGACAGCAGCTAAAAGTCCCACAATATTCATCTTGAGTTTTTCCTACACCGATTTAGTCTTTTACTAGCTGATGTGCCCTGTAGGGCAGGCACCCACCGTGACTCCAGTAAGTATTCCCTCTGCAGGAGATTATTCGTGTACAGGAAAAAAGTATTCATTGCCCCTGCTTAAGTCCCTGGTAACACGTGAGGTACCACGGACAGGACCTTCTCAGCGAGGGGAAAGCTGCAGATAGCAGTCCTCTACAGCCCTCAAGCGGTCCGCTTTGAATCCTGCGCGGTGGGAACACCGCCGCGGGTTTTGGCAAGGATGCTCCCAGGGCAGGCACAGCCTTCCCTCCCAGAAAAGGCTCCCACCCACCTCGCTGTGCTTTCCCCAGCCTCCCGATCCCTTTCAGTCGGGAGGATGCGCTGTCTTTCACAGCTTCTTCAGCTACGGGGCAAGCGAAAGCACAAAGCGCCTTTCAGATGGAGGTGCAAAGCATCTCCTCAGCCCCTGGAGAAGACACAGGCAGCTGCTCTGGCAAGTCACTGACCCGGTCAGCGTGTGCAGTGATGTGGCAGCAGGGCACCCGAGGGATCGAGCGTGCAGGCTGCCAGGCTATGGGCTCTTCACATCTGGCTGCTTCTCGGAGGGGGCGATGGGGAAGAGCCAGAGACCCCTGCTGTCCCGCTGCAGCCCAAGGACCGCGGGCTAAGGGCAGGCACAGGCAGGAGGGGTGGCAGCCCAAGGTTCAGTGTTGTTCTCTGCTGCCTTCCCTCCCAGTCTGGGGCACCCGGCTGAGGAGGCAGCTGGAAAGGTGAAAGGAAGCCCTGCAGGAACACCGACACAAGAGCAGCGCTGTGGAACTCTCGAGGGAGGCTGAAGGGGAGCCGCTGTTCTGTTTAAAGTCTCTCCTGCAGTGGCCGCCTTCTCAATATCAAAGACCCTTCTCACCAGTAACAAGGAGTCAAGTGCTGCCCTCTTGCAGCAGTCCAGCTGTAAGCAGAGTGCACCCTGAGGGTTTCCTAGGGAGAAATCCCAAGGCATAGTGAACAATAGAGTTGCTTCCAGCTGGAGGGTTTTGCAATGTATTTAATTGGTGGAGCTGGGAAAGGAAGATGGATTAACAATTCCTCATCCCATCCCACAGGTTTTTGTATAGGATGAAGCCAGTGTGTGGAGTATCATAATATAATAGTTGCCTGAATGGCCTCACCCTTTTGCAAGGAGGACCAGGTGGACCCTCCATCCTACTCCAAGCAGCTTTTTGTCTCGGCTCTCTCTTCTTCCTGAGCTGCTTACTGACCTGCCCCTGTAACCTGGTATCACTCCCTGTTTATTCTCTTGGCCAAGGCCAGGGAGGTCTTGGACTTTAGGAAAGACAAGGGTCTTTTTTTCAAGGAAAACCCATCTTTGTGGCAGGCAGAAGAGAAGCACCAATGGCAGAACTGCTTCCTACACAAGATTGCTTTCTCTTGCCTTGTCACCCCCAAAAAATCCCCCTTAAGAACCTACCCCAGCATTTTGGACCACCCAGGGGTGTCTTATGGAAGTGGCAAGAGAGGAGGGATGCCCACCTCAGGTGCCTGTTCTCTGAACTGTCAGTATTGGCAGAGCTGTCCCAAGGGGAAGACCTGCACCTGAGCTCTCCAGGTGTCAGTGCACAGCAGAGCAGCACAGCTCAGGGCTGCCACATCTGTGTCATGCAGCTGTGCCTTCAGCAGCACAGTGTGTGACCTGGTGGGGGTCACAAGGTGAGGAGAAGGCTCCTCCAGCTGTGTGTCTGCAAACTGCTGCCAGCATGGGAAAGCAGCTCCTGCAGGACACCGGAAGGGCAGCAAGAGACAGAGCCTGGATGGAGACCTCTGAGATGGACACATGGGAACTGGAAAGGTACCTCCTACATGTTTGTGTAATTAGTGTTTCTGTTTCATGACAGAGCAGCAGTAGGGAGTAAGAGAGGCGAAGCATCTCGGGGCTACTGCCAGGGTCACAGGGAATAGTTTTATAGGGAGAGTGTCCAGGCATGGGCGTTTCAAATTTCCCCCAAAACAGTCTCTGCCACAGGAGAGCCCACTATGGGCTCAGTAACCTTGGACAACTGCATTCCTGTGACATGGTGCAGCGCTGTGTGTTCCTCAGAACATTGTACTGCTCTGTGCTGAAGAGACTCTGCTTCTTCTGTCTCACACCCTGGCAAAAAAAGCAGGTGTTCAATTAATCTGTAAGGCCATTGTCATCTTGTTTTTTCATGGAATAAAAGTCAAAATGTATTATACTGCAGAATTTGTAAATCCTGTACTCTGGATTCAATGGCCATGTGCTGAAACTTCTGTGTGTCCCACTCCACCAACACTGCCATGGGTTCTTGAGAAGTGTCCTGAAAGGCCATCGGCAGGGACTTCCCCATGTGGGTGTGACTCATCTCCTGCTTGAGACACCTGTGCCTTGCTGGTGCACAGAGCCAGGCAGTGCTACTGCCAGGTACAAGTGCTTGAGAGCAGCTCCTGCTGCTAATAAAGGGGGTGGTACTGAGGAGAGCAAGCTCTTCACAGAGGGTAGCTTTCTGCACCAGCAGCCCAAGGCTCACTGCCTTGGTTAGCAACGTGACTCTCCTGGGAATGGTTTCTTTTGGAGCTGTCTCCTGCAGAGCCCAGGGATGAGGAGTTTGGCTGTTTCAGGCAGAGAGAACACCTTTCACGGATGGCTTATGGATTCATGTTTCCCAAGGGAAGCTGTTTACATCTGCAGCCTTAGGCTGCTGACCATGTCACTGCTGATCGCGTCATCAGCTTTTTAGCTTCTTGGGCCAGCTGGTTGTGCCAGGGCATGCTCATTGGTCAGAAGAGCTGGAGGGAGACTTTTTTCAAGGACTGGATCCTCTTGTCTTATTGTTTCCAGGACTGGGCGCTTTGTAGCATCTGGAAGAACTGCTGGGAAAGGGCCTTTTCAGCCTCCCATGCAGCAGGTGGAAGGAAAAGAAGGGAGAAGCCAGGATGGAGGAAGAGCCTAACAGAATATTTAATATGGGTGCTGCCTCCTGGGAATGCCTGTGTGTGCAGGTTTTGCTTTACCTATTAACCTGCCTTTTATTTCAGCCCAGGGGTTTTCTTACTTTTACCCTTCTGACTCTCATTCTCTGCCACTGCCAGAGATGAGTGAGCTGTTTTATGGTACTTAGCTGCCCACAATTGTTAACCAAACAGGATCTGGGCTGAGCTCATTATATAGGGACAGGGCCACCTGCGCTGGGGATCGCTCCGTATTTGAGTTTGCTCAACACCCTGGGCTGTTCCTGGATTCCAATGAGAAATGACTCAGAGACTTACACGAAAAAGGGTCCAGCTGTGGAGGGCACTTTCAGACTTCCCTCCCCAAAAGCCATAGTCTTCTCCAGGGCAACTGAGGGTTTAAAGAACCCAGGTCTGTGAGACACTGGATCAGTAAAAGTATTATTTTATTACTGGGTGGGAACCAACTCTGTGTGTGTGGGAAGGAAAGCCTTGAGACTCACACAGAAGGGCTCAAGGAACCCACATGGAGTAGCTGTCAGTCAAAAGGGCAGCCTGGTAGCCTGCCCACATCATGCCCCCTGGAACCCCCAACTCAACCTCTTGGTTACACCACTCCTCACTCCCAGCTGAGATCCACTGAGTGGTCAGTGAGCCGGAAATCCCACCTGGGATGTGTGGCCACAGGTGCCCAAACCACATAAACAGAGTAGCACAGGAGTTCCACCTTGCCTTTTCTCTTGGGACCTGCCATTGCTGTGTGCAACTGGACTTCCACAGGACTCTTCAGTGGTAGCTGTTTAATCTATTTTTCTCTCTTCCTACTCTCTCTTATTCTCTTTCAATAGTCCTGTTTCTTCTCTTAATTGCTTTCTTTTTTCATAATATTTTGAGTAACTTAAAACTGGTGGGTTGCATTCTGCCATATGTGGGTTCGGGAGTGTCCTGGTCTAAAGCTCAGATATCCCCTGTGGATGCCTTGGCTCCGGCTCCCTTGAAGAGCCACCTGAATTGCAAAGGGGAGGGAGTCTGTTGTTTCCATGGGGATGAGGGAGGTTTTGGGACTTGTTTCCATGGTGGATGGCACAGGTCACACAGTGCCAGGCTGTGTGACCCATGCACTAGCTTGGGTTGATTGAAACTCCCCAGACATCAGGGACTTTGTAAGCAGAAAAGGGTAGTGCTGCCCTAGTGTGCAGCTTTCCCAGGGCAATGCACACACTTCCCATCACATCCAGAGAGCCACAGGCAAAATGTGGCTGTTGAGTGTGAGGGATGACTATGCATGCAGCTGCCACCCATGGAAGTGGGGATCCAAGCTTCTTCTGGGCACTTCCACTAAGAATGGGACTCTGCTTCTGAAGTGGCCCAGGAAGCTTATTCCAAGGCACCTGAGCGGAGAACAGGCAGTATGTTAAGCAATAAGGAATATGCAGTTCTAACTGGAGCGGGCTACAGCTCTCTCCTTGGAGTACCTACTTCTCAGCCTGGAATCTGTTTCATTCCCTTCTGACATGTTTCCCCAGAGAAAAAACAGCAGCAAGTAAAAAACTACTTGGATTCATTTACTTTTATCATTCTGCAAGCCTGGAGGTGCATTTATATCAGCAATGACATGAATTATGGGATCTGATGGCAAAAATGAGAAACCAGTTCTTGCAAAACCTCATAGGTTCTGTGTTTGCATGGCTGTGGGGGGCCACCTGTAGTCATCAAGAAGAAATGAATCATAATCAGGTGTGTAAATGAACTGTTTCACAAAGGCTTCCTTGTCTGCTGGCTCGGGTTGCCAAGAAGCGAGGCCATGCTTGTAGGCCCAGTCAACAATCTGCAAAAAGATAAGCAAAATGAACCGATGAAACAACATTGGCAGGATATGAAGCTGAAACCACTGCAGTTTGGCTCTGGTGTCTTCCCTCCTCTCAGAATTGTTCCCTTTTTTGCCTTTTTTCTCTTTGTGCAATATTCTAAGTTGGTTGCACTTCACCCCTTGGGTGAGGGAATGCAAGCTGCCTGCAACCACTAGCTGGTAAGAAATCCACGCCCCAGCCCTGGCAAAATGATTGAGGTGTGCAGTTGAAGGAGAGCAGCCCTTTAACCACCTCTGCTCACACCCTTAAGCTCCTCAGCTATGGTGTGCACGTGCCAGTAATTCTCAACAGCCTAATGTGCTTCTCAGTGGGTGTCTCTGGGAACTAAAAATTTCACGTGTAAAGGGCCCCAGATTCATAAGTAGACAAAAATCCCAGATATGGAATAGAATTTAGGTACTTAGGCCCCTATTAAACGGAGGAGAAAAGGTTCCAAAATAGCAATTTGGAGCCTAAAATCTTTTGGCAACTTGTGTCATGTTTGAATTTGATTCCAAATGTCACTTTTTGAAGTGATGAACACTTGCAGCTTCAAGCAATAAAGAGCTTTGTGAGCTTTGAGGCACCCAAAATCAGAATGCATTTTTCACACTTGGGCTTTAATGATGAAAGAAATCAAAGCACCAATTCTGTCTAGAATTCCTAAGAATCATTGCTTTAGGCTTTAGAATAAGTTAAATTAAAAAGCCACAAAGCAAAAATCACGCTGGGGCAATTCCTACCCTTCCTACCTTGGAAAGTGGAAATAAGTGCAGAAATACTCACTTTCACAGCAATTTTGAGAGACACGTCTCTGATGGTGTTCAAGGGGGGATAGAGTCTTCCTTCTGCAAGATTCTGCTCTGTCACCTCATCAGCAATAGCCTAGGAGGAAGAACAGGCTAGTTTATAGGGATAGTCTCAAGCACTAGCATTACATGGTATGTGGCCGAAACCACAGCAGTATTGGAGTTGGGGCTAGTTCTGAATGGGAATCCGTGACCTGTTCAAAATACATGTGTGTACTCATTTCATTACAGACTTCAAAGTGGAGCCAGAATGGTGGGAGTGCTGTACTAGGACAGCAGTTGTGGAGGAGAAGAACCCTGTCATTGCTCCTGCACTTCTGCAGGTGCAATGGAAGAGTGAGCTTTCCCTGAGCTGGGAGAAGGCTGCAGCTTTTTGAGGCTGTGCCATTTCCTCTCCATGTACTGCCCTGGGCCAGGTTCTTGAAAACACCTGAAGTAGGTGCATGTGCCTCTTACGATCTTTTCTTGAAATACTAGTTAACTGCCAGTTGAAAACCTCTGCTGTGATGAGGAAGATATCATCAGAGACGTGCCGGACTCCACAGGCAGTGACTCCCAGTGCCACTCCTGGAAAGACGTAGGCGTTGTTTCCTTGGCCAGGGAAGAAGGTCTGTCCACTGGGTAGGGTTACTTTTGGGAATGGACTCCCACTTGCAAATATTCCCCGGCCCTGTCAAAGAGAGTGAAAGAGGCATCATCCAGATTCAGAAGAGAAATCTTAGATTTTTGCTGCTCATCATAACTGTGCTGAGGGGACAGTGGTGACCAAGTGGACAAACTCCAGCCAGTAAGTGAGAGGCATCTCCACCAGAGCCACCTCTAGCTGACACTTCTGGAGGACCTAGTCCCCAGAGTCAGGAACACGGCCGTGGACAGGGCCACTGAGCACTGAGTGTTTGCACCGCAAGTTCTCTGACCTTTGGGTCTCTGTTCCACCTCCTGACTCTCCTTACAGTGTGAAAGTTTTTCTCTTATTTCATCTTAGGCACGCTGTTACTTGTCTGCCCACCATGTAACACTGTGGTTTCCTTGGTATAGTCATGGCCACAGCATATCTGGACCACCCAGCTTCCCTTGGCTGAGCTCCAGTACACAGAATCACAGAATTGTTAGGGTTGGAAGGGACCTCTGGAGATCATCTAGTCCAACCCCCCTGCCAAGGCAGGGTCACCTAGAGGAGGTTCTACAGGAACATGTCCAGGTGGGTTTTGAACATCTCCAGATTTGGAGACTCCACAACCTCCCTGGGCAGCCTGTTTTAGTGCTTTGCCATGCTCAACGTAATGAAGTTCTTCTGAATGTTGAGGTGAAGCTTCTTGTATTCTAGTTTATGGTCATTGCTCCTTCTCCTGTCACTGGGCACTACCAAAAAGTACCTCGGTGAGGCGGTAGCACTGCTCTGCTGTGCACTCTGCTTTACTCGTGGGGTTGCTCAGGGCGAACACAATGGGCCTCTCATTGAAGGCTGCCATGTCCTTCAACAGCTTCTCAGTGAAAGCTCCTGCAACAGCTGCAACACCTGAAACAGCAACAGCAGAGTGAGGTGGAGCTTCTCGACTGTCTGACTTCAGTGCTCTGGGCAGATCCCTCCAGAATGCCTCTATGGGTAAATGAACTCCGGGAGAGAACAGGCTTTGGCTCTGGAGATGCAGGTGAGAATATTTCTTTCTCATATTATGGTGAGATTAAAACCCTGTGTCAAAATAAAGCCCTCTGCTCCTCTGGACAGAGTGAGTGTCAGTGTTTTGGCCAGTCTGACTGCATCACTCTGACTCCCAAAGATCTGCCTAAGGTGCCTGTTGTCATTCTTCTCCTGCCCAGCCTGCCAGGGGCATGTTTGTTGCTGAGTGCCTCAGATCCTGCCTCCCCTACCACCTCCCTCTCTACAGCCCTTTCTGGAAGGGCCCCTACAGCTCCAAAAGAGAGAAAGCCTGTGCCCCACCACTGAAGGGGAAAGGATATGGACAACTCTACTGACAAAATGGGGCATATAAGGCTCATTTTGTTTTGACTAGGAGAAAAAAAGGAGACTCTGAAAGAAAGACAGAAACTCTCCTAAGAACTGAACTGATGTGAAAAGGTTATATTAAGTGAACTCCACCTATAATTGCTGTAGGCTTCACTTTCTGCACAACCTCTTCCAGTGTGTCCACATTGGGGTGGTCCTGGGCAAACATTTCTTTCTCGTGGTTCAGGTGGCTCCTGCCCTGTGAAGCAAAAGCAGTCAAAATTTGGTCTGTTGGCAAAAGGTGGAGATATAACATAGTAACTTATCTTCCTCAGTTCATTTAATCTCTTGGCCCTTTACCTAAACCAGATCCCACAGATCAGGACCTCAGCATCAGCCAGTCAGGCATCGAGGTGTTTGTGTAATGTCACAGTGGCTCGTCCCTGCTCCTCTCACGGATCAAGTATGCTGTGTGAAGGAAGGGCCTGACTGGCATACATTTGTACATAAAACAAGTCTCCTCAAGTCTGAGGAGTGACAAGTCTGAGGGGACACAGAAAGTGTAGAATGGAGCTGGGCCAGGCTGGGTCACCAAGCAGGACATGATGTTGCTGTTGTAATACCTCATATGACATGCAAGACTTCCAGGACTGCTTGAGACCATGGCTAGCAGTGTACCTTTCCACTTTAGGGCAGCCAGTGCTGCTGGCACACTGTTGTTCCCATGAGACCTAGTCCTCCAAAAGCAGGAACAGCTCTGCTGACAGCAATAAAAGTGGCCTTTACTCCAAGGCTGAAGAGTGGTCCAAGGTATCCACCTGCTCTGACCCCTTTAGCTGGCAGGGCATGGCAGGAGAATGCAGACAAATTCACCTTCACAATCAGTCCCTTGGAGTCCACCATCCAAATTCTTTTGATGGCATCATCTCGTGAAATTCCTTCCTTTTCCATGGCCATGAGGAGGAGATGAGCTATGCCCAGTGCAGCCTGTAACACAGTATATAAACACTTCATTGTGGTATCAATATCTTCTGTGGGAGAAGATTTAAAATGAGAGATGGATTGGGTCACCCCCCAGCATTGCACGAAGTAGGGAAACTTTCTGTTCCATGGCTGTACAGTGCCATGGCATGGTGCTGATTTTAGTATTGTAGGTGCTGCCATAAATAAAAAAACTCACAATCATTCAGCAGAGTAGGCTGCAGGTGAAGCTGGAGCAGTGGAGTTAGTACCTTGACAGGTAGAGGCTGTCTCCATCATTTGAACCAGCTGTTGCAGTGGGGGAAAGGGGCAGACACTTAACAAATGTTGCTGGTGATGCCAGTACAGGGAAACTCAAAGCCAGGTGGGACTGCTGTTAGAGGAAAGTCCTTCTTCCATTCCTGCCAGGGAAAGCATCCCTCGACATGCTCTGTGTGTGTTTGTAATCCTACAGCTGTGCCTGGCCCTCCTGCCTCAGTGGGGACTAACAAGGCAGGAAGGTCTCTGTGCCACAGAGCTGGTGACCAGCATGGACAGGTCTGCCAGCAGGGGTGAAGAAAGAGAACAAGCAATCTTTGTCTCACTGAGGGAGAGTAACACACCTTCCCAAAGTTCCACAGCGGGTGAGAGCTGAGACAGATCCTGGATCAACACCATTAGTCCACAGACAAGGCTTTAGAGGCTTTTTCTTCCCCCTTTCTCTTTGAGCAAGATGCTATACAGACTACCTGATGACTGCTATGGGGACAATATGACTGACTCCAAAAAGCAAGGCTGTGCTCTTACAGCTTTTTGAGTCTGAGTCCTTTGAACTACTGCTAAAGAAGCTCTGGTTTACCCTAGATACCAACCCTGAGGACTCAAACCAGCCTCCTTAATATTCTTGTGGCACCCTGCCTCATAAGGGGCTTCTCTAAAGGTACTTAAAGCCCCACTGCATGGGCAGCCTTGTAGTATCCAGGGAGTCTGCCCAGGACTTGTTGGCCAAGAGGTCAGTGAAAGATTGTTGGTAACTTACATGCAGCAGTAAGATCCACCTGTGGGGCCCAATCCTGCCCCGTGAGAAGAACCTGCTGCTTCTGTGCTTTGTTTTCATTAAGTCAAGCCTTGTGGGAAGTTTCATGGCTGACTTTTCTTTCGCTAAATTTGAAGTTAGATCATATTTAGGAACAAGCTCAAAAACATTCCTACCTCTCCTGCTCCCTGGAAAACAAACTTCTGGTCAGAGAGCTTGTTCTTTGTGATCCTTAAGGCTGCAAAGATGCCAGCAACTGCAACAGATGCTGTGCCTGAAAGAAAGAAACACCATGAGATGGGCATGCTAGCAAATGAGTTGTCACCCTGCTGTTATACTGTTAGAAACATTGTGGGAGAAACTATTCTTAGATTCTGGCCCTAAAGGATCAGAGTGCTTTCCCCACGCTGAAGTATTAATGTTTAAATTCCTCTGCAAGGCAGAAGAACACAAATTTCCCTCTATGTAGAGTCAAAGGGACACTGAATCTTAAAATGTCAAATGAATTTAATACCTAACTCCCAAGGGTTTAAGATCCACGTGACTTGTCTGAGGTCACATAAAACATCTGTAGCAGACCTTGGGTACCCTTGTCACAAAATTCTCTGTGATCATGGAGTTACCATCTTCTTGCCCTATTTACCTTCACAGCCCAGCACAACCATTTTTTTTAAACTCTGCTAACACTCTCACACCCTGACTCAGAGCCATCATGCTTTGCTGCCACACATTAAGGAGTCACTGAGAATAGGAGCTGGTCCCTAGTGATTAGTGAGAAATATTGCAGTAAATGGAGTGTAGGGTCCTGCTGTTACAGCCACCACGGTATCTACAGCTTTCCATCCTTCAAGGGAGGCAGATGTCCAGGCTGAATAAACCTGCCAATGCCCCACATAAATCACATGCAGTATTATTCTAATGTCCTATCCCAGGTGAAGGGAAGAAATCAAATAAGGCACAACTAATAAGGATTCAGGCACTAGCGGTATCTCAGGTCCCCTGGGCAAGCTGGATGCAAGTGTTAAGGGGGACCTGGGAATGACAGAGGAAGTTTGACCATGGGATATGTAAAGCTGAAAGAGACCCATAAGGATCATCAAGTCCATTGGTTTTAAAGGCTACCAGTTTACATGTGCCATAGTGCTGATCTGTCCCCAGCTCTAACACTGGTCTCCACATTCTCATCTTTAGAAGCTTTTTGAGAAATCAGGGAGTCCACAATTAACGATTCTTGCGTGGGTGCCCACGGGTAGGGCAGGCAGTGAACACTTTTAGGCTAATAAACCTATTTACAGCATTTCCTGTTTTCCTGCCCTCATAATCAGCCAGTGCATCAGGGTTTTAAGCAGCCAGTGCTTCAGTGAGATCCCCTGCAGGGTCCTTAGGACCTGGGGTGCTGCCAGGCATCAGGGAACAGCCCGGCTGGGAAACAGCAGCTCATGAGCAGACACAGCCACAAGCAGTGACACCAGCAGATGGAGCTGCCTCATCTCTCAAAGACCCAGAAAAAAAAATTCAGTGTTACCTGCTCCTTTTCTTTAGTGCAAAAACTACAACTAAGCTAGGAATCAATGGGTATATCACTGGGGAATGATTCACTCTTTTATTATTTCCATGCAAGCAGAAAACCTAGTGGGAGCACAGTTACTCTGCCAGAGATGGAATTTTATTGACACAGCTTATCTTGTTTAGGGAACCTATATAAGTAACTCTGACAATATCTTTATTGGCCAGACCAGAAGTATTCCTTAGTACCATTTGCTCACCAACATTTTGTGATTATAAATGAGTTCTCAAAAAAGTAATAATCAGCCTCCCTTAAGAGTGATTCAGGTTTAGCAGAGGTGACAGTGGCCACATTCCTGCAGCAAATGTTAGTGCCATGGTGTCCACACTGGTACACCAGTGCAGAATGGCAGCATCAATTCACAGAATCATAGAATGGTTTGGGTTGGGAAGGACCTTAAAGACCAGCCAGTTCCAACCCCCCTGCCACCGGCAGGGACACCTTCCACTAGACCAGGTTGCTCAGAGCCCCATCCAACCTGGCCTTGAACACTTCCAGGGATGAGGCATCCCTAACTCCCCAAGGGCACCGCAAGCATTCATGTCTTAAACATAAAATAGACTGGACTAATGGTTGACGGCTTTGTAAGCTTTTTTCTTGCAATGAATCACTTGAGACACCTGCTTCAGCACCAAGGATGAATTCCCTCCATTAGCTCAGAAAATAGTTCATATCATTTCCAGACCCAGACCGCCTGAGTTCAGTCAGTTGAAAAGAGAGTTGATGGGGAGGAACCCAGCCAGTGAGTGCCCTGCTGCTTTACTATTAACATGACAACTGAAGGAAGCCTATAAAGGATTTCCTCTTGCTTCTCCTGCACTAAATCTTTGCCTTTTTAAGCTGTATGTAGAGCAATGTATTTGCATGGTGAAATGCCATTGGACTAGAAAAATCACAGAGGAAGATAATGAACATTCAAGGAATTTAAAAGAACACCAGATAACTGTAGTTTTTAGATTTTGCATTTTATGGGTGTCACGTATTTAGTCCATGCTCATTCTCTGTATTCTGCTAAGTCTGTAATCAGCAGGATTGCTTGGTGTGCTGCCATGCCAAATGCTAAGGATGGGACTCCTCTGAACAAATGTGTATGATCCAGCTCATGCTCATGCTGAAGCAGACACCTGAACTAGGTCAAATGAAGTGAACCCTAGAAAAGTCTCTACCACCACATTTTTTAAAGAGAGACAAGGTAACTGGTATACATGTAGACACTTCTGTTGCAGACATCTAAACCATGCAGGAAGAGATCTCACTCTGGCAGTTTGAACTGCAAAGAAATGGGGAGAGACCAGGGTCCCACAGTTGTCCGCAACACCAAGCTTGTGACAGGCAGTAGAGTATGAACATCTATGTGTACACTCACACATGTTTACACACTATCTCCCAGGCTTACTTTGCCCAGAAATCCCCAAATCTGCGGGTGGGTGGGTGTGGGAAACTGATTGATCAGAGTTAACAATCCAGAAGTGAACTAATTACAGTATGACAGTGTAAGTGTCAGGTCACAGTAAGAGCAGCAATAGATGCTGGAAAAGTATTTAAATTAAAGAAATGTAATTGGAGAAATACTTTGTTTCTCTTGGTCCTGAGCCAGGAAAAATTGCTTTATACCCTGTGATTGTCAAGAAGTCTGATGGGACAAATGATGCCATCTGCAAACCCATTTAAGTGGAAAATACTTTTGGGTGATTCAGTAGAGGGACTTGAGGTATTTTTTAAAAGATGTCACTAGCAGGAATTTGAGAAGTGGGGTGTATGGAAAAAAGGGGGCATGGATTCAGTCTGCAGAGCAGTGTGCATTTTGCAGAACAGAGACCTGCGGGACTGGGTGTGCCATTACTCATCCCCCTGCACTTGTACTGCAGCTCTGACTAACAGCAGGACTCTGTTCAGCTCTGCCACTCCTAATCCTCCTCCTCTCTCTCCAACATGGTTTTAATCCCTCTGCATCCACAAACTGCATCTCACCCCCATTACTCAAGTAATAAAGTTTCTGTACCTTGGCCTTAGCTCAATATTTTTCTTTGATAATTACAATTTCTAAGCATGGAACAACAGAGCATCTCTACGGAGGAGAGTTCACAGCTGGTTCATGTAATGAACTGACTAATCATTGTGCTTCAGTTCTGAAAGAATGACAAGATCAGACTGGGGCAGGGAACTCCTCACCATGAGTTGAGTGAAGAAGAAAACAGTCATCTTTCAACACATTGGTCTATCTGCTTTCCAAAGAGGCTGAATGCTGCTATTGCGGGTAACTGCTTCCCTGAGTAACTAGCAGGAGCCAGCTTGGCCAGTCTGTATCTGAGGTAAGATATGGAGGGGCACAGAGGGAAGAAAGGAAAGTGCTTGCCAATCACCCTGTCTGTCCAAGACTCGAAGTGAATGCTCAACATAGTATCACAAGCTAGCAAGTAGATCTTGGGACCCTCTCTGGGAAGTCCAGAGCAATACCAGTGCAGAAAAGAGGTATTTTAAAGTAAGGTACACTCAGGAACGTGGCCATCCCTGTAGGAATTAACTTCTGACACTCAGATACATTCAGAATATTGTAAAACATTAGAAAACCCCTCTGGTTTGATGTTGATGTTCCACTTGTACTACTCCAAGTGAAAACAAGCCCCAGTAGATGTCAGTAAAGCTACACTGGAGCAAAACACGGGAAAAGGATCTGCTCCACAGCGTGGAGACACTGCGAAGATAGGAAAGGGTGCAGCACAGAGGCACCCATGCCCGGGGACCTTAACCCTTCCTCAGAGTGGGGAGAGCACACAGAGGGGTGAGCAGCTTCACACACGGAGTTACAGGAAGCACTGGCAGGAGTCACCAGGGAAAGTGCTGCCCAGTGCAGATGTGAAGGCTGTGCAGATGTGAAGGTTGTGCTGTGGCTTGACAGCACCCAGCGGCTAAGCAAGGACACCAGGGGAAGTGTGGACGCCGTGGGTGCTTGGGGGCAGGAGTCCCCCCATGCTGAGGGCTGGCACTGCTCTGTCACCTGGCCCGGAGGGGCTGACTGAGCTGAGCTGAGCGTCACTACCTGATGCTAAATCCTTCTGATGGGGACATGCAGCCACACCACTGCCTGCTTCTTCACACAGCACTCGTGTCGGTGATTCCCCCTTCTCCACAGCGTACCGGTGGAAGACATGGACAAATTAAGCCTGATCTTTTATTTTTCACCCTTGACCTGCCTGCTTACACTTCATCCCAGCAAAACCATGCCAATATGAGTGCCTAGGGAACATCAAACTCCAGTTTAACAGCTCCAGGAAAGGGCGGCCAAGAAAATGTATCTGAATTTATGGATGAGGAGGAAGCATAGGGCTTTTCCAAACCCTGGTTCACATTAACTCCCTGCAGCAATCCCGCCCGTTACTGGAAAGCAGAGTGGAGCTTGTCCAGATCCATTCCAAATACATAATCAAAAGTCAAACACAACAAAACTGGAGCAAAAGCAGCTGAAGTGTTTGCAGCTCAAGGTCTTCCCCTGCATGGCTACGGGCTACTATTAGCCTTCCCCCAAAGGGCCTCTGTAAGACATTAAGAAAACAAACCAAGAAATGGTGTGGAGTAAGTCTACAAGAAGCGCAGTAAAATGCAAAGCACTGATGCTCAGGGAAGAAACTCTCTCTTCAATAACACCAGCGACACTGGTGACCCAGAAGAGGTGGCGGCATGAAGAAGAGCTGCCTGACAATGGAGATGCCTACTGTAGGTCATGTCTAGGTGCCTGCTTTTAATCCTTCTGCTGTAAAGAGCCTGGACTATACTGTGCATCATTTTAACAACAGGTTATAGGCACTGCAGCACTGTCCTGCAGCATTGCCCTCCCTCCTGCCTGTGCAGTGTCAGCCTGCACACCGGTGTGCCAGTGCAGAGCACACTGAGCCCCTGAGCCCACACAGGCAGAGGCTGTCAGGCATGTTAGTACAAAAAAGCATCCCCATCCCCACTGCTGCAGTGCTGCATCCCCACAGCTCTGTGGGTGCTGTTCCATAACAACAAGCTAAACCAGGTCAGAACACAGCCCTGTTCTTCTGTTCATTTTGCCTCCTTAGTTTGGACTTAAGACATCACAGACAGCTTAAAACAGAAGTGACCTTTGCTGTTCTTCACTGCAAAGGAGGAGTTGGCAGTGGCATCCAGTGAACAACCAAAACATCAAACAAGAAAAGCAGAAGAGAAAAGGGAAACAGATGTCATAATCCCCCAAATGACAGAAGATAGGGGCCTGATTTTTAGAGAGCTGCACCACCAAGCCCGAGAAACTGGGACCCATTTACAGCCCAGAGTCCCTAGCGTTCCAACTTGGCTTGTGCAGCAGTCTCAGTGTGTGATTTAAACACAAACCTAGGAGCTGGCCCTTAAATAGTTAATATTGTAACATCAAGTTAAAATGCAAGAGCCTCTCCTGCTGCAGGGCACAGCAGGTTCCGAAGGACTGGTAATGGTGAACCTCTACAGGATTAAGAACATCTCCACGCCTATCTCGAGGCTGGGTAAATCCCCAGGGAAAGTGTGCTGCTCGGGAGCTGCCTGGCAGGACATCGCCTGCTTTGTTCTACAGTATGGTATCGTACTGCACTCCCTATTGTGCTTCCCCCCTCCTCCTTAGCTTCCTGTGATAATTACCAATGCGTTTTCCATGCCAGCTGAAACAACAAAGTAAGATACTACACCATTTTAATCTGCTGAAATTAGTTACTGCTGAGCCAAAAACTTATTTCACCTGCATCTCTCAGCACATGCAAACATGCCTGTGAAACAGGCCACATTTGCACATGATTGATTTCTAACTTGCCCAAACGTTTGAAGCTGCTCAGATTTGTGGCACTGGAATCAGCCTGTTCCCAGCCTCAGATGAGGTCTGGAGACCTGTTCCTTCAGGCCAGGCACGGTTCCCTGAAGTGTCCTGGAAAGGTTATGGAAAGGTTATCTGCTAGGATAATGAGAAAAGGTAGTTGGTGGGTCAAGAGATATTTTGAGGCTCATCAGCAGTCACATGTCCAACAAACAAGGAGAATCATTCCTGTAATGAGTGGGAAAGGATTCAAGAGAGGTTTTCTGAAAGGGAGACCCTGAGCACTGCCTGCCAACTACTTTAGTTCTGTAGGGACTATGGAAATACAAAAGGCTGAAGGTTTTTAACATGACTAGTGATTTGGAGGTTCTCATCTTGAAGTGCCTTGAAAAAGCCTTATTTGAATGGTGTAGGTGTTCAGGATTTTAGAAATCCTCTTCGCTTACAGTGTTTCAAACGATTTATCTAAAACTCTCAGATTGGTGGTTCTTTGGGATAAATCAGTTATATTTTTATCAGGTCTAGTTTTAAAAGACTGCTAAAGATGGCCAGAGCCAGGAGGGAACATGCTTCATGCTTTTGTGCACTGTTCTCTCTTCCCTGCCTCTATGTGTGAAAGGCTTTTGAATGACATGATCAGATACAATTAATTAAATAAACCAGCAAAGACTTCATTTTTCTGCAATTCTGACTAACCTTGCAGAACAACTTCCGCTGTTCAGTACTGAGTAAGCACCATAGAAGGCAGCTGAGTTGGTCAGGAATGATATGCCTTGGGAGATCCGTGCTCTTCTCATTCACCTGCACGTTCCTAGGTGCACCTTCCAGAAGATTTACTTTGTAATCCCCAGATACTGAGGTTAGGTTGACTGGGCTAAAATTCCCTGCATCCTTCTTCTTGATGATAGGTGTGCCATTTGACCTTTTTTCAGGACAGACTGCACTCTCATAAAGTTCATGGATGATTATAAACTGGGGATAGAGACTGATACAGTGATGGATGTAACAGTCATTCACAGGGATTGCAGCAGGCTGGAGAAATGGGCTCAGGGAAACCTCATGAGGGTCAGCAAAGGCAAATGTGAAGTCCTGCAGCTTTGCAGAAGAAGACTTTGGGATAGTGGTGGACAGCAAGTTGAGGATGAGTCAGCAATGAGCCCTTATGACACAGAAGGCCAACAGCCTGCTAGGCTGTGTCAACAGAAGTCTAGGCAGTAAGTCAAGGAAAGTGATAATTTTTTTTTTATTTCAGCATCTTTGAGGTCATCCCCAGACCAGCATCTCCAGTTAGAGGCTTTCAGCACAGGAAATATACTGACAAACTGGAGTCAGTCAAGAGGAGGGTCACAAATATGATCAGGGTATACACAAAGAGGACCAAGGAATGGTCCTGAATGGACCATTTGAATGGGCTGGAGAAGACTAAAATGGTATCTAATTTCTGTTTACAACCACTTACTGAGTGTTTGTAAAGAAACCAGATTCTTCTGAGAGGTGCACAACAAAAAGCTCACAGGCAATGAACACAAGTTGCATCTGGAGAAATTCCAATTAGATATTAGAGAAAAAAAGCACAAGGAAGATGAAAAAACTTTGGAAGAGGTAGTACAAAGAGGATGCGAATACCCATCCTTGTGGACATTGAAAAGTATTTGGCTGGATAAGACTCTGAGGAACCTGATTTATGTCAAAGTTGAATCTAAGTTTGAAATCACCTTTTATTTGAGAGAGGGCTGGGTGATGTCCAGAGGTCCCCTCCAAACGAATGTCTTCAGTGATTTTATGTCATTTTTTGTATGAAGTAGGAATCCAGAGATGCCTGCTTCAGGGATTCACCAGACTTGACACTTTTGTGAGAATTTTAAGTTGTCTACTTTATCACTGTGAAGTGGAGCAAAGTTAGAGCAGAAAGAGAAGGAGCTAAAGCATTCTAATGTCCCTCCAATTTCTTACGTGTCACAGCCTGCCCTGGTAGTTTAGTAGGAAAAGGGAAGAAGTGACCATCAGTTTTCTCCCTTAGAGCTGAAATAGAAGCTGTTGCCCCTTGCATGAACCCAGACAGAGCTGGGAAAGGAGTGAAGTCATCAGCCGAACAGAGGAAGGAGAAGCACTCACTCCCTTAATGGGAGCTCCCATGCGGGCACTGTGAGCCAGCCCCTGCTGGCTCACAGGCTAATGGCTTTCAGATTAAGAGCAATCACCTAGTCCCTGTCTGTGGTACTTGTCAGGCTCGACATCAGCAGGCTGGCTCCAGCTGGAAAGGGTTTGAGTCCCTTTCATTCTGTGGGGTTAGGATGGATTTGGCAAGACAGGAATTTGTAGGACCAAAAAGAAAAAAAAAGTAGATGTTAATATTTTAAACTGTTGTTCTGTTCGTCTCGGCCCTGGGGCATCGAAAGGGAGGCCTAATGGAGCTTAAGAGAAGCAATTTGTACTTCGTTCCCACATCTCAGCTCTGTGTGTCTAGGCACACTGCACCCAGAGTCCCACTAGCCAGTGGGCAATGAGTTTAAATTAGTATTGTTCAGGCTTGATCTAACTTGCACTGCTTGTACCTAAGATGTGTTTTTAAATCAACATGCTTAAAACAATATTGGCTCAGAAGCTGGGATAATTCAGGCTTCAGGAGGTTTGTTCCTGTCTCGCTTGAGTAAAACGAATCAGGCCTGCTTAAACGAGGCTTTGTATAATTCTCATTAATCATTTAAACACCATTTACATTGAACTCTCCCACTTTTTTAAGTAGGTGAGCCATGAAACACACCAGCATGTTAGAAAACAGAAAGCCTGAGGCAAACCCAAAGAACAGGAGGGTGTGACAAAATGCCACTTTCTGCCTTTCTCGTATCCTCTAGAGATGCAGAGGGGTGTATTAGGGTGGGTGAATCAGACTACTCATCCCAGCTTCAACTCTATTGCCTCTGACATGACTCCAAGACAGAGTTAACTAAGTGGATCCAGGTTACTTCAGGTTCCCAAAGGTCCTCAAAACTCATTTCTGACTACAACCCTAGCTTGGATTTCTCTTTTCTTTCTGACAACTACACAAAAAAGTCTAAAACAATGGCTTGCTTCCTTTTACTCATCCCTTGTGCGATAGATCAGTAGGATTTCTTTCATTATCTACTGATGTAAAAACAGTGGCAGCTAAATGCCTTATTTGAGAACATAATGAAGTTTTACTACTAAGAGGTAAAATCCTACTGTTTCAACAGGTGGAACTCCAAAGACTTTTCAGGGGACTTGACACACATTTAACTGAGGAGAATCAGATAAGGTCCATTTTATGGCAATACTGTTTTACAGCATCCTCCTGGATGTGGCTTGCTCCTCGGCAGGAGTCAATACCAGGAACTATCTGAGACATTCAGCTATGACCTATGGCCAAAAGAAAACTATAAAAAATGCAGTTTCCTGCTTCCCACACAAAATCTTCAGTTTAGCATTAATATGCCCTTTTCCCCCACTGTGTTGACCAAAGAAACCTTTCCAATTCACTGAGAAACTTTTCCAGTTCACTCTAGTTCTGCCAACAAAACGTAACATTCAGGCCCCTGTGTGTGATCTGCCACATCACCTGGCCTCTTTTCTTTTTGACTACTGAGTCCCTTTCGACTTGCTCAGAGAGCAACAAATAAATCTTTACAACGTTGGCTTTTTATTAGGGTCTTCATTTGCCTATCTTCAGAAAAGTCTGAGTTCTTGGTTTCTCCATTCAAGATTCAGTCTAAAAATGTGTCTCCTGGGTTCTCTTTTTCTGTGCTTCTCTCTTCACTAAAAGTTTTTGTGAGTGGCAAGAACACCTGATAAGTTTTCTTATACAGGAGCATCCATCTCTCCTTCTCTGAAATGCCTTAAGCTCCTCTTTTAAACCCTCTTCATGAAAATGTCTTTGAGCAGGTCCATGCATCCCATTACACCAACCATATTCCCACAAGCCAGGGTCTTACTCTTTCTTGTGTCATGACAGATAGGAAGAAGCTGCTATACACACTGCCATATACTGCTAGATAAGCAGAGGATGCAGAAATAGCACTGGAAAGTCTGCTCACAAAGAAACCCGCACTGTGTGAAAACACTGATGCTTCTTCCAGTCTTTTTCAAGTACAGCTGAGGATAAACCCCACCTATTGCAAATAAGTAAATCAAACACTGGACATTTCTGCATGTTTCAGGCAGAACTAGACAAAAGAAGAGATGAAGGGACTCACAGGAGAAGAACTGATTCATTGTAATCACTTGGGAAGATCCTGTCCACGTGGGATGGGCAAACAGCCCTTCCAATAGTTTAAAGCAAAGTCAGCACCAGACCAGGATGCAGCTTGCATCCCTCTGGGCATTTGAGCAATCCTCTTGACTGCTGAGCCTCTCAGGGCCTGGGAGACATGCTGGCTGTAACCCCAGCTTTGCTGCTGTCATTTCTTTTTGACACTGGAAGAGTTATGTTAACCACTCTAGGGGAGAACAGATCTCTTCTCAGATTACTGCAGAGTTAGCATCCGTGAAGAGGAAAGAAGCTGGTTTACCCTTGCATTTTTTCATAGAATAAGGAGGATAACAATAGATGGACAATGCCAAGATCAAGTAATGACCACCTGGATCATGGAAACAAAAAGCCTTGCATAACTGTTAAAACATCATAATTGTTTTAGCTAAATTATAGAAAACTAATGGAATTCTCTAAGTTACTTGAATAATCTAAAGCACATGAACCATTTTCTCCCTTGAGAAATGTTTCTGCAATGAAAAGCTAAATTCCTGAAAGCAATGGAGACTCAGTTCTCAACTCAGGCAGCTGTGCTTTTGGCTATATTTTTAAATCCTTATGTCTCAACTCTAAAATTTGTCAGACATCTGACTATTGTATAATGACTTTATACATCTGACTTTATATATAAACAGTCTTGTGATGTTAATCACCTCTTCTCATGACAAGAGGTAAAATTTGATTTTCCTGACAGTACGTACCCTGAATATCATCATTGAATGTACAGTATCTGTTGCGGTATTTACTGAGGAGACGAAAAGCATTAGCATTGCCAAAATCTTCAAACTGGATCAGACAATTCATGCCATACCTGCAAGGAAAAGGGTAATTTAAAATGGATAAAAATATTTACACAACATAGGACAATATATACCATCTTCTACCAGGACAATGTAGCTAGAGACCCTAGTGCAGAGATAAAAGTATCACGAGAAAAATGCATCACAGCGACAGCAAACAGGATCACAGCCTTCCCAAGGTCCACACACTCAAAACCATGGAGTCACCAAGAACAAACTGTGTTTGTAATTCCAGTGGCTTCTTAATATGCATACTTATATATATATGCATCTTTGGACTTTTGGTACAATGAATTTTCAGAGGAGCTTCTCAAAGCAAAGGAGATGCGCTTCTGTATTGCAACTGCCATGTCGCAATACAGTAAATGTGATTGCAAAGGGAACACAGTTAAAGGGACACCACCAAGTGCTCGCTTCAACTGCAAGTGGCCAAGAGATGAGAAAAAAAATCTGCCCATAGGATCCCATGATGCACTCAGTCCCACCCAGTTTCATGGTGGGACTGAGTGCATCCTGTTGTGACTTCAGAGCCACACGCCTGTGCTTTGGAAATGTTTCTCTCCACTAAGCTGCTTTGCAGGAAACCACCATGCAATGACAGCTAGTGACCTGTAGAGTGAAAAGGCAGGAAATATTTGCAAACTTTACATAACTGTCTAATAATTCCAGGAGAAGTGTGCAGTTTATAAATTCTGTAATACTCAGACTGCTACATATCCATACATGACAGTACTTTGTATGACTTGAGGCTGCACTAAAGCTTTGCAAATGAAATCTAAAAGGACTGTAAGTCCTCATTTTTCCCACATTAATGTGACAGGGCAGTGAGAGAAGCTCAGGAAATGATTAATGCAACTATTAGCAGCCTCTGGGCTGCAGGCCGGTGAAGGGGCTCTAAATACCTGCACTTTGTTAGAGACCTGAACCTCTTTGGGACTGTAAGTAGCACACAGGCAGCATCACTTTACATGCCTCCCATTCAGACTTACCTCCTTTGCCACTGAAATCTGAGGTAGGGACACCCCTGTGTTAGCCTAGAAATTGATACTGGAGAAAACATGCTGCACTTGAGAACCGTGGCTGCTGCCATGAAAAGGTCTTTTCATGGCACTTACAGTGTGGGCAGTCAGGCTTTACTGGAAAGGCCTTGAATTTTTTATTATTATTATTTTCCATTTCAAGTATGTCTGTCAGTAAGGAGACATTGATAAGTGCATGCATTGTGCTCCTTTATTTGTCCATCATGAGAAACTTGCTTCATAAGCCCCCTGCTCTCAAAAAAGGACAAGAGTTGGCTCTTACACTTACTTCACAGTCTCTATGCTTGCTTTTAGAAAAGGACCACAATGGGGACAGAGTTTTTAGTAGGGCCTGTAGCGACAGGACAAAGGGTAATAGTTTTCAACTAAAAGAGGGTAAATTCACACTAGATATAAGGAAGAAATTTTTTATAACAAAGGTGGTTAAAAGTTGACACAGGTTGCCCAGAAAGGTGGTGGATGCTCCACTCCTGGAAACATTCAGGGTGAGATTAGACTGGGCTCTGAGCAACCTGGTCTAGTTGAAGATCTGGACACTCGTCTTGTTCATCATTTGAATGTGTAAGGAAAACATGGCTGAGAGGGAGATAACACGCCACCCAGAACAGCTGCTAGTATCTCACAGCAAAGAATTAGCAAATCTTTATGCAACTTTAGTTGCTATAGAAACTATTTCTCAGTCTTATTTATTCATAACACTGAGAAAGAAACATTACTGCCTTGCTCAACAAAATCAATGATCTCAGCCAGTGTTAAGATACATGTGACCAGCTCTGCAAAGAGGGTAAGGGTGGATGGATGGGTTTCCCTGATTACTCAAACTTGCAAGAGTATTAACCTGAACATTTTCTCTTTTGAGCACAGAATTCTTTCCTCACTTCCCATTTGTGGTCTGCAGCAAGAGACAGTGCACCAATGACTTCTATCTATTTTTGTCTTTGATCATTCTTTATTAAGCAAAGCACAGGAAGAGTACAATAGCCCATAAACACTTTTTTCTCTTTCTGCCCCTCAGTATGACAGGGCAGTACGGGAATGCAAGCTCTTCTCACTAAGGTTTTTTTTTAAAGATTCTTTTCTTTTTCAGTGCAATATGTTGACTGAGCTTTTTAAAGTATGAAACCTATTTTTGAGCTTATGTGAGCCTTTGCAGAACATGAGAATTAAAGCTTTCATTAATATAGATCAGAAATTGGTCATGGCAAGACCTGAAGACTGAATCCTTTAAATGAAAGAACCAAGTGTTTCAGACTCACAGTTAAAGATGGGAATCTCAGGATGATGATCCTAGTCCTCAAGGACTATCCACTTTCCTGGGATTTTGAGAGAACTTTAAAGAACTTGTGCAGCATAAAGTCACTGCAATTAAACACAATTAGGCAGCTGATTTACTGAGTCACCTTAGAAATCTACCAGTTAATGCTCACTGCTTTTTCCTAATGGAACTTTAGTGGTTGTGTGCAATGCTCCTTCTTAGGATGACCAGAGAAGACTAAGGATGAACTTAACAAGGAGCGTAAACAAACCAGCTGCTGGGGCCCTGTGCAGTAACATCCTTGTGAGTACCAATGTGATGAGTCAATTCTACTGTCCTTCCTCCACAGCACAACATCTCAATATTTGTGTGATTCCTTTCATCCCAAAGGAATTCAGAGTGCTCTAAAAAGAATATTTGGGTAGCATTTAAAAGTAAAAATGTAGCCAACTTGGGACTGGAGCACGGAAATCTTTTAATATACAACGCTAGGAAAAGGTCCAACTCAGTTGAGAAGGTGAAGATCCTTGTCACTGCAAATGGAAAGGGTGTCCAGAGAGCCACTGCATGCACTGGAATTCAGCCAACAAAATGCAGTGCAGAATGGGATTTCTTCCACTACTTTTACATATCTAAAATTTGGTTGTGTAATGCCCAGCTGGACAACTCTGACAGCCCTCTCAGACACTGGAGAGAAAGGGCACATCCAATAGCAACTTCTTTGAAACGGTCTAAGTGGAAAAGGGAAGTAGGTAACATTTCTGGAGATATTCTTTCTTCACAGTCTCTGTGAAGACAGACTAAAATGACCAACTTAAATTGACATGTCTAATGTTAGACACCTAAATTAGAAGAGATAACCTAATATTATCTAATTATCACAGCTTGTTAGGAAGATCTTAAATAAATACCATGCACAGTAGGTCACTGGCTTATCACCGTTTCAACTGGAATGCTATGCTGCCCTTCAAAGTCTGCAATTTGTTTGTTGATCTGCTCTATAGAAATTGCCCTGCTCCATCCTTTGTGGTCCCCTGTCAGCACATACAGAAATGCTTGAAGATGGAATTAATTATACTGGTCAGTCTTTCCTCATCGTAATGTTTTTAAAATGAAAACTAGATTTTGACAAAACTGATTTTGCAGAATTGTTTTGTTTCTTTGGAAACATTGTATTTCCCATTAGGAAACCAAAATTAAGAAATTCTTTTTGGAGGAATCATTTTTTAATGAGGTCTGCTTTTGCTGAACCAGGTAAGAAATTTTACTCTGTTTGATCTGTGGCATCTGATAAGAATGCAGTCCCAGTTAGTACTCACATGCTTGCTGTTAATAGGTGCAGGAAAAAGTGATTGTAAAGTGAGTATTTGAACAAGGATTTCTTAAGATCCCTTCCAAGACAGTTAAATATTCTTAAATTTACAGCTAGACTTGAGACTGGCCCTGCAGAGAGGTCTTACAAACTGCTGTGGTAGGAAGAGACTCCTGAGGTCAGTCTGCTTGGCTTGTTGCCAGTTCTCACAGATTCTTCTACCTATTCATGTGACTCCTCTCCTAACTTTCAGCTCAGAGCCTGAAGGAGATTTTGAGGCCAAGAGCAGCAGGTCACATCAGGACTGAATGTTTTCCAGTCCAGGAAAGGCATAGCCAGCTAAGGTTGGCTCCCTCCAGTAATGTCATCCTGACTGTCAATGACTCATCTTCTCCAGAGCATTCTATCATCTTCTTGGTATCTGGGACATGAGTGGTTATACAGCCAGGGTCTGACTGCATTTATCTAAAAGAAAAGCTCAAATGTAGACTGTTAGGATTTCAGACTGACAAGGTACATTGAAACAGAGCAAGTGCCATTCTCCAGTATGGTTTCGTCCATTCTGCAGTTCCTTCTCTCCCTTTCAAAACAGAAAGGTTTTATTTTCTGATTGATTTTGGATTCAAAGTGTTCCCATTCCTCTTGGGCACATTGCAGTGTGCATTTCTTGGGATCTCTGCAGTTATATGTCTCCTTGTAGAACCGGAGCATGAGTCATTCTTACATTTGTAAGCTGTCAAAAACAGTGCTTGGACAGAGGTGTTTTTGAAAGAATTCAGACATGCTGAAACTTGTAACTGGTGACACCACAACAGCCATTATTTAATACTGTCACAATGTCTTCTGGTTCACTGCTGGCTGCCAGACCACCATCTGGGGGACCCTCTTCTCTGCCATCTCTGGAATTAATTTACCCATTTTATAGAATTGGAAGCAAAAGATTTACTTTGTCAGTTCTTCCTCATCAAGAAAAAAATCACTGGTCTTTCATAGTATAGATTATATTGTTGTCTCATTAGTTTGCATATTTTGTGATTTTGTGCCATAAATAATTACGACCCAAATTTTGGCTCCCATACCGTGCAAAAATCTTCCTGTAAAAACAGCCTCCCTGGGAAATCCATTATAGAATGGTCCCAATACACTCGTTTTAATCTACTCTGCAGCCTTTGCCTAGCAAATCTAGTTCAAGCAGTACTTTCAATGAAACAATATACTATTGATTAAAATAATAGTACCAGACTGTCACCCTAATGAAGGATGACTCTAGGAGCTAAACACATACAATATTACCACTCTGTTGTAAAAATTATCACCTGAAAATATTTATTAAAAAAATTATCTAATTTCTGGAAAACACACAAACATAGGATGTATGCTTTATTTGTTGCTGTATTGTTGTTCTGGTACTGTTACTCTCACCCTAGAGCTACACAGAATCTCTGGGCTACGCTAAGAGGAAAGATGCTGTTACCAAAGTCTGTATTCCCATCAGCGGATGATCCACATGTCTCTTGGATGACCATGTGGAACAAGTGGTGGAACAAAAGCGTGGAACAAAAGAGCATGAGTCCCAGAAGAAGGAGGCAGATGCTTTCCTGATGACATTGCAATTAACTTCTTTATTCAAAAGACTTCTCAGTTGCCTAAACAATCTCATTATGCAACTTTATCCTTTCATCCTCATTTGTATGTACCTCTTTGAGTTCATCCAGACTCATTATAAGCCATGAGGTCAGAGAGGAAAAAATTGATGAGGCAGCAGTTACCATTTGAGAAGCATCTGACCAAAATGGTACAAGTCAGAACTTCAAGGGTGGCCTGAGGACCTGTGTAGCACCTTTGCTGACCAGTATCAAGTGGGATTTTTTTGGGGCAATGATCAGGGAGTATAATATTAAACCTACATGCATGAAAAAAATTAAAAATTTGCAAGAAGGTCCATTTCCTTTATTGAAAAAATCACAAGCAGGAAGTTCCAATCCCTGTCTGAATTTAAAATGTTATAACACTGCTTTCAGTCATTCATGATGTAAGGAATCTGCTTCGAGGAGTTGCAACTTTACACATAGTCTTAGATAAAACCAGCCAGAGAAGAACCAAATTGTCGTGGCCCTTGTTCATGAGATCTTCTTATGGCTGTTCAACACACAAGCAACCAAAGTTCTGATTTCCAAGAAAAATTAAATATTCTGTAAAGGAGCCCGTCATCAGAAAAATATCATGCTTGGCAAGCGACCAGCACTAAGGACTGGAAAAACAAAGCCCATTCTACCAGGTAAAGCAACATTAGCACCTGAGTCTGGCCAGTGTTTTGAGGCCGGTCTTACTGTTAAATTGTTAACATAATTCCTGGCAGGCTTCTAGTCAGACCAGCAGTACTCTGCCATACAATTCCGGGACACAGTTTAGGTGTCAGTGTGGTCCACCATGTCTTCAAGAGACCAGCTGTGAGCAGCCCTGAAGAGAAGGACTTGGGGTATTGCTGGATGAAGAACTGAATATGAGCCAACAGCGTGTGCTGGCAGCCCAGAAAGCCAACCATGTTCTGGGCTGCACCGACAGCAACACAAACACAGCCACCATGCTCTGCGGCACAGAGCCCGCTGTGCATTCAGTGAGTTCTACATCAATAAAAGTGACCCTTGAAGCACAGAGATACCTGGAAATCCCAGAATCTTACATTACTGGAAGCTAGGAGATATGGCAAGGATTGCTGTTCTTAGTCATATGCCAGGGCATCTGCTATGAGTGGCTGTTAGAGGCAGGATAAGAGGCAAGATCGAGTCAAGATTGATTGCAAAGTTCTTGGAAAAAAAATCTTGAAAAAATGTAGTCACCTTTCATTGTATTCTTTACAGAAGAAAAAACTCCCAAACAACTATTTTGCACATCCTATCTCACGACTTTCAAGCACTAAGACCAGCACTAATGGCTTCTATGGCCGTTCTTGTGTTTCTATGCAAAATGATGTCATCCTGCTTGCAGTGGGCCTGAGGAAGGACTGCAGCTGCAGGTACAAGGCTTCTTAGGAGCAGGGCATAAGCAAGAGATCATACTAATGCTGACCCTCAAATGTAGCTTTGATCTACCCTCCAACAGACAACCACCTGCCTTCTGCACAAATAGAGCTTCTCCAGCTGCATCTTTCTGAAACTGCAATGGTAAATCTGGTTTAGGTGGAAAAGCACAGAGAGAAAGCCTAGAGCAAAGGGCATTGTGACATCTGTAACTGCGTTACTCCAAAGGATTTGAATGCAAGGTAATAAACATTCAGTACAACAGTGACCCCGTTGTAGCACATCTGGAGCTCAATCATTCCTCAGTAGCAGAAAATCAAGCTAATGAAACGTAAATATTTTTCTTTGACTTAAAATATCATCCAGTGGCTAAAAGCAGATTAGAGATGCTGCCTGATGAGATTATCCCACATCAAGCGAGGATAATGGACATCTGGAGTGGCTCTTCCCTTTACCATCACTTCTCCCTCATGGGTGTTGTCAGAGTCCCTCTGGCCATAGTCACTGGGGTGGATGGGCAAGGAGAATATCCCCCTTGTATTCCCATAAGGGCTGGAGTTGGTCAATACCACAAGCCCTGCCAGGGCACCAGGGATAGTGTGCAGGCCTCCTAAAAGACAGAGAAATGCTGAAGAGTGACCTAGGGTGCTGGCAGTATACATGAGGGCTTTGTTGAGGCCACTGGTGCCTAGAGACTTTAGTCTAATCTTTCAAGATCAATTAACTAAGTTGCCTACAGTATGAGAAGAAATAACATGGAGGCACCTGTACTGGTGATTTTTTTCTGTAGAGTGATTTGTTTCTGAAAAGTGCTGGTGAATTTGTGATCCACAGCCCTGAAGAACTGCTGAAACGTAAGTGGCTTCTTTTCAAGCAGGTTCTGCTTGTTGGAGAGCACGTGAGACCTGACTTGGGATGTTAGCAGGAAAAAGTAATGGGAAGGGACTAGGCAAAAAGAAATCAGGTATAAAACAAGCACAAGGAAAAATAAACTCAGCAGAACTACTTTCTTTTCTCATTTTGAGAAACTGAGTGCTTGATCTCCTGATGCCTTCTGTGCTCTGCCTCGTGGCACAGGCTGGGAGAAAGCTGCTGTTTCCCTGGTCACTCTGCTAATAAGCATTGATAGGAAAGGAAAGGAGAGTGAATTTATGACAGGTTAATGAGGCTTCTGTGACACAGTTTGCTGGTGGGGGAACTGCATCTCGTAGAGTCTTGTAGGCTGCATGCTCTGCATCTGCTAGCAAGTGACTGAGGCTGGAGTTCAAAATAGAGGCTGGAGCTCCAGGACAGGCAATCCATCAACATGTCTGGCTCCTTGGAGCCACCAAGCTGTGTTGTAACTGTATGATGAAAGCTACAGAAGAAGACAATGGAATAGGACAGATATGGAACTGCTCTTCAGTTTCTGTACCAGTTTAGGAAAAATGGAGAAGGAGGGAAAGATTTTCATAGGTAGTTTGCTTTGAAAGAGAGTCCAGGGATTAATGAATACTGTTACTGTAGATGCTGGGATGAAGTCCTTCATAGGCCAGAGAACAAGCCTCAGCACAACACATCTCTCATGGTGTTTTGATTTCAACCTTAATTTGCTCATGTAGTCAAGACCCAGAAATTCTGTGGTTTATTCCAGTTACGATCCTTGGACACTTTGGGTGAATATTTACTGCAGCCTACAGAAACGCACCAGTGTAAGTGTAAGACTGAATTATCCTTTGCCACAGTAACAGCAGAGGGGAAACTGAAGCAATGCTTTTTCTATGTGAAGTATATTACTCATTGTGAGAAAACAGCAATTTGTCAGACTGCTTCAATCAGACATAGGTATGCCTAATGGGCCAAATTTTGCATGTAGTTGCCTCCTAAGAGGAGCAAAACGAATAGCTTAGAGCTTTTGTTAAAGAGCTCAGTCATTTCACACGTTTCACAGGTGAAAGAGTATTGAATGGAGGTTTAGGCAGCAGGAAAACTCCAGGAATTTATTCTGCTGCTTCTGAAAGGGTTTTTCTTTCTAAAATTGCCCAGAAGTCACACTTTATTTAAAAATACTCTGAAGCCTCTAATGCACTCCTTCTTTCATTAGTAGGTGGCTGTTATGAGACCAGGAGCCCTTTTTGCTGCCTGTATGGGTCTCCAGCAACAGAAATTTGACATCTGTTTGATATTATTATTCCATTAGAGGATTAAATCTTCATTCCCCTGGCTTTTTTTGTGGGCTCTGACACATTCCACTTCAGTGACAAATGTCCCTTGAGCCAGCAGTGATTTGACAGGGTGGGAGGTACTCCTGCAGAGGAACTGACAAATGGTTTCCATGAGAAGTTGAAGTACCCTCAGGAAGTAGACAGAACTTCTGCATGAACTTCAAGGTGAAAAGGAACCCCACAAATTGAAAGGGATTTATGGCAACCCAAAATGTTCCTTCAGATAACTGAATTTGCATGTGACATTACAGACTTGCATAAGAGATCACAGCAGCTCGTACTCACAGGTTTCCACATAAGTGAAAGCAGGCTACAATAAAGCAGCATGTTCTTGACCTTCTGAACAATTTCTGCTTCCTTTTGTAACAGAAGTGAGAGCTCCTACTAGGTTGAATTCAGTCATTCCAGTGGAACTTTGAGACCAAAGGAACCTTTTTTATATGAGTTTGCCAAACCCAGGCTGATACCAGGATTATTCACCACCCCAGGGCTCACAGAGGATCACACTTTAAAATATGCTGGTGGTCAGGATGATAATACAGGGTAATGGTTCCTTTTGCTCAAGGATCTGCAAATACTTTACAGATGTGAAAGGAGAAGTGTAAAGCTGAATTTCCCAGCTCCATTTTGTTGAGAACTTTGGGGGGGCTTACTGTGTACAAGCAATTTATCCTGGCTAGGGGAAATAGAAAAGCTGGGACAGGGGCCACAGGAACTTGGTTCCCAGTACTTGAATGAAAGCATTAGACATGACATCACCTCCTCACAAGATAAGAGTTCATTGTTTCATGGTCTTCTCCCTTCAGTGTAGAGATTAGCTCATGTAAACTAAACACAGGAAAGTAGCAGCCAATCCTTCCTCTCCAACAGCAAGGACAGAAAAGGCGAATTGTCCTTCTGGCCCTTTCAATGACATCACAGGGATAGTGGGAGCAATGAGCTTTGCATTTAACACTACAAGTATAAATCTCAGAGCCAAATTTATGATGTCTGAGACCATCATCTGCGTTCTCATTCTACTGTTTCCATTCTATCAACACCAACACTTCAATACCCCTGTGGTCTTCTGTCCAGAAGGAAGTGGTATAGTTTTCTTGAAGGATTAATCAGTGACTACAATTAAAACAAACAGAAAACCCACAAATGAACCATGATGTCTCTCAAATCTTTTCTACTTATAGAGTCTCTTGTGATTTCCTAGTTGTATTTTACCAGTTTTCTAGGCTCTAAGAATTTCTTCCCACTAGATAACCCACAAGCGTCTAACAGAAGACTGCACTGTAATCAAATTGCATTTCAGTCAAGTTTTTTTTATCAAATATAAAGAAGAACAAACCAGAGCACAAACACAGACTTCTCTCTGCAGTACCTGTTTAATGCAGCAGGAAAGGTAGTGTTGTTGTATTCGCATTCCCAGATACAGGGGCTATGGCACTGGCTGACAGCAAGTATCTTTCCACAGAAAGTGGGCAATCCCAGCTGGGCAGGTTGATGTGCTGGCTTGCTGCCACATGGCACATGTTACACCCTGCTGCTGAGCAGCAGAGGAGAGGCTCCTGACTAACACCAGCACTAGATCTGCACAACACTGCACACATGCTGAGATTCTTCACAATGCACTCATCCTCCTCAAAACTTGGTTAGCCAGTTGTCACTGAACGGTCCTCTGCATTTCTGCCCCTATTTTCTACACTGCTCCACCCACAGCCAGCTGGGCAATCAGGCTGTGTGTAAAATACACACTTCTCAGTGGATGGGTAGGTGCTGCGATCAGACACTGGTCATGATGCCTCCTGCTTCCAGGAGACAGGATGAACTGCGTGCTGATGACAAACGTACCACCCACTCCCTTCCATTTGTGCAGGAACACACACACACTCCAGCAGCCAACTGGAGACACTGCCCGAGGGAAGATCAAACACAGCTCCTTCAGCTATGCATAGGACATACAGAGAGGCCGCAGCCTGGTAATCAGGCACAGACCACAGCTCTCTGCTGCTCCTTATCAGTATCATCTGCTGCTTTAAGAAAGGCAAAAGAAGCAGCTTAGGGGATTGGAGCTTTCCAAATATTATCCTTTTTTTTTCTCAACAGCTGTCCCCACTTTCTTTCTTATGGTAACCTCTCTAGATAGTCATGGAGATCTTAATATATTTTCTTTTATTTTTCAGAGAGAGGTGCACATACAGGGCTGAGATGATGGTTCTGTTCTTGCCAAATTAAACTCCCTGGTACATCAGAGTGCCTCTATCCCAGTTAGCAAGTAAGAATGGAAATACGCAGTTGGTCTGCCCCATCATTAAAAGGACAATGGTTATAATCCTAGCCTTCTGACTCCATAGACTTAAATGCCAGCAGGGAAGTTCCTATGTTAGACAAAGTAACAGTCTGCAGACTCTACACCGTGTGAAGGGACATACCGTTTCCATTTAGATGATTTCCTTCACAATGGTGAGAACTAGAAACTTCCTTTATAAAATGTAAACAACCCAAAGTTTAGGTTCTGACTATGCTGAATGAGGCTCATAAATGCATGATGGAGGCCAGATACAGCCCACAGGACATATGTTTGACACCTCTGGCCTATACGGACAGGAAATGGTTATAAATAGTCAGTTCCATTTCACTTCTCTGAAGACAAATATTTTTGACATGGAGTGCTCAAGCACAAAGAGTCATTTGCGGACCACCCAGGAGACTTGCATTGAAATGCCCTTCCTTTGCCTGGATGATCAATTATACTAATGTTTATTTCACGAGTTGCAACATTTGCTCTTAAATGGAAGTAGCCCATAGGAGCCATGTATATAACCCCACTTACTTGTTGGTAACTGCCTGCATAAACTCATCAATCAGTTCGTCGTACTGTTTCCCACGAACCCTCTTGTGTTTCAGTCCAATATAGAGTGGATCACTCAGGAGAGCCTAGGACACAAAGCAATTCTGTTGACATCTTCTCTTCCATGGATGGATGGAGATTTATGTCCCAGCCTACCAAAAATGTTCGTCTGATGCGGTCATAATAATTTTACTTACTATTCAGTGAAGGCCAGCTCACGCATCACTTCCCAAGCAGAAAGTGTTTCCATAGGAAGCTATGGACTATCTTTTTATGTAAATAAAGTTGGAGGGATGTAACATTTCTTGATTGCCATAGGAAACGGAGCTCTGCACTCCCAGAACAGCTCTACCAAAGGCTCTCTGCCAAGTTGCCTCACTCCTGGTGAATAAAACTGACATTGTGTGGGAAGTGTTCACTGTGGATTCAGTTCTTAATTTTGCACTGAGGTTACCAGGAAAGCTGTTGACTGTAAACAGTGCTTTGAGCAAGGAATATCGCCTCAAGTAGCCTGAAATGACGTGTGCTGTTTAGGCCTTTTAGGTGACAGCCCAGAGTCGACCAGAATCGGTGATCAGATGCTAAAATATTGCCAAGACCTGCACCTACCTTGCACTCACCTCAGTTACCTGGCAGGTGTCAAGGCAAGGTATTTTCATACAACAGATAAATTTTTTTTTTGGCTCCTAATAGGAACATAAAAACAGGCCATTCCTTCAACCAATCCAGCAGGTGTTGAGTCAGGACCTATAAGCCACCTAAAAAGGACTGGGTCAGCATGGAAATAGCATATATTTGGGGGAAAATTACAGAACAAACAGTGTCAAGAGACAGGTGTGCCAACATTTCTGTGAGTCACTGCAAAGCAACTCTACTTCCTTTCCAATTTCAGGAACGGAACCATCCACATGTGAGGCGGATGAGCCATCTCAAACCTATTGTCCTGCAGCCATATGGCCCTAACTATTGGCAGGTATGCTAATATCAGATATGTTTTTACAGCCACAGCTGTTTTCCCTTAGAAGAAAAGATGAAAGAGGTTTTCCTCTGAGTTTGATACATTAGCTCTTCAGGGCCACTAAACAGACAGGAGATCCACTTGCATTCCTTCACTGATTGCTCCTACAGTACCAGGTGCTCTGGGTTCAGTTCATGGAGTAAAAAATTCTCCCACAGACAAGCTGAGAAACGCCAAGCCCAGAAAAAAAGACTGATTTGCTGAAAGCATATACAAGGTATTATGGACTGTCAGAAGACTCATAAAAATATAATATGACTGCTATACTTACTGACTTCTGCCTGAGGTTCCTGTGTTACCAACACCATCACCCTGGCTCACCAGATATTAATAGGCAGAGATGAACAGGATGAATGCCTACAAGAGGTGTCTTATTTATGCACTGATAAACGAGTTTACTTGTGAGGCAGGATGTGCTACGATGTGCTTAGGGTTCTGTTAGTCTGAGTTTAAGCACACAAGAAAGCCATTAAATACATAATAATTTATATTGTGTAGAAATATATTGTTCATATTGTTGGAAAATGGCAGCTTCTGTATCTTAATCTCAGATGTGGAAATCACCTTGACAGGGAAGCTCCCAGACACGTAAGTTACACTTGATCTTGGGCAGAACAAAAGTTCCCAACACTGACTCCATGAGTTCCTTTTTCTGATGCCATCTGACCCTTGGAGAGGCCTAAAAATCATTGGTGCCACTTTGGATTTCAGTGTCTCCCGGATGCTGAGATAGAAACAGATGGTCATGCACAATCAGAAGCTTCCCATGGGAAGGGAAACACTTTCACCCAGGTCCCGCTGGGGGGAAACTCTAGCTGGGGGGCTCAGAGCATACTAGCACTGGTGGCGTGCACACCAGCATGGAGGAGAAGGAAGAGATGTCAGACTCAAAGTCAAGTACAATGCTCTACTCACTGAAGACTCCAAAAAGTGAGAGACTGAGACTTAATTCCTGCTTTAGCCTCAGAGGGTCCAAGCTCAGAGTTCCCCTTTTTCAGGAAAACCATGGATCAGGCTGACATGAGCATACCCTATATTCCATAAATCCATGACAGGCCACTATGCTAAAGGAATAACATAATCTGGGGGCCAGAGACCAAAGAGGTAATTTGGAATCTCAGATGTGGCCACTGATTTTGCATTCTTTTATTCTTTTCAACTGTCCAGTGCGACACACTTGGGGCTGAAGTGAAAGAGGTGCAGAAAATTTAGCTTTCCAGCGAGCACTAGCATGTCTGAAAATGTCAGCATTAATTCATCTTCATATACAAAATCAAAGCTCTTATACACCAGATTTGTTATTTCACTCAAGAGACCTGTGTTTGGTTTACTTGGGGTCATGTGAGGCACAAGTACATTCTACAAAAATGGACAAACCTGTGCCATCACAAATAGCTATAGGATATTAATTTTAAAAAGGACATCCTCACAGATGTCCATTCTGGCATTGCTAAAATGTTTCACTTTGGCCTTTCTGAGCCAGAGTCATAAGGCAAAAATCTGCAAACACATGGAATCCTCCTGCTTGGTTATCATGTGCATTAACATGTGCAATCTGACAAAACAGTGAAATTAGTCATTCCCAAACCGCTCATCAGGGATTCTCCGTTTCTGGAATACAGTCACCTCTACACAGACATGAATATCTGCCTGTTTACTCACAATTACCAGTGGAAGAATAAAGCTGGGACTTCCTGTACAAAGCCTGTCAACTCACCTTGCCATGCGGAAAGGTGGAGATGACCCTTCAGCAACAATTGGTAACAATCTGAGTCTTCTCACCGGGGGACCTTGAGTCTATATAGTGTTTATTTCAGTTTCCAATAAGAGCAAAAGTTTCTCATGCATCAAACAGGAATTAAACCTTCCCACTTCCCTGCAGTGCTGGTCTAGCCATCATCTCATCTTGAATGTCTCTGGCTTGCCTCCACATTTAGGGAACTGGACTCAGTTAAGCATTAATCTTAATTCTTTTTCCCCCCATGTCAGATTTATGAAAAACTCTTACCTCGTTGTCTGTGCCAACATCCAGCAGAACAGGGAGACACTGCTGAGGGTGAACTCCACCACAAGCTGTGTACAAAGCAAGCTTCCCGACTGGAATACCCATGCCGTAACATCCTAGATCTCCTAAGCCAAGAATCCTCTCTCCATCTGTCACCACGATAGCCTAGGAGGATCAAAAGACTGTCATACAGGGTTGCCAAGGCCCTAGAAGCAAAACCAGCTCCACTGTTTTCACCTTAATGCCATTTGCAAATGCATTGTGTGATGGATATTTACTCCTTCTACATGACACATTAATTAGCTGTTAGTGATGGGGCCGTTCATTTCTGGTAGTAGAGAAAATATGGTTGACAGGTAGCTGCTCACAGTGTGAGAGAGCAACAGCTCTACATGTCAGCACTTCGATTTGCTTGTAGCAGAGCCCAACCAGCATAGTTTTTTGTGCTTTCCCAGCTGTATAACAAGGAGCTTCAAAAAAAGAGACGTGGCCTTGATTTTTTTGATCTCTTTTTCTAGAAGAAAAAACTGTTTATGCTTATGAACTGCATCTGTGGAATAAACAAGCTCATGTCTTCACAGAGTTGTAGAGTAGCTGTGAAGTAGCCAGCATTAGATAAACAAAACTAAACTCAATGTAATTGAGTGCCTTTGCCCCAGGTCCCCCTGACAGTGAGACATGTAGACAGAAGCCATCAGCATGAGCAGCAGAGCTCCCATGCTATGTATCTGATATTAGGCCTTTTATCTCCACCCAGCTGGAAGTTAACAATTTCCATTTAACTCTTTGTGCAACTGGTCTTTTGCATTTCAGCAGTGCTGTATGGTGCTACCTCATCAAAATCTCTGATCCATAATTTTAGGTTTTTCTTGTTAATATTTAGTTTCTTTGTGACAAGAGGGGAAATAAAAGCCTGCTTAATGATGCCCAAATTAGAAGCCTGAAGTTGAGCTCCTCAACACACACTGTACACTGAAACCTTAGGAGGCAAATGACCAAGCAGATCTGACTAAATTTCCAAATTTTTAAGTCCACTACTCTCTTAGTTTTGTCCCAGCATCAGACAGTCTTTGGGGCAGTTCTGAAATCCAGTAAGTATAGGAATATATTGGAGTCCAGTCCCACTGTGGGGAAAAAAAGCTGTAAATACAATAACAAACTTCAACTTTCAGCACTGTCCCAGCAAGTCAGGTAACAGAGAGCTCACACCAAATGGTTTATTAGACCGTGGGGGACTCAAGGGCACAGCCTAGGTTGGTTTCCAAAGGAGAACGCTGCGAAGAAGTTTTTTAGTTGCTGATCTGCAAAGTAAAGGCTAAACTTGGGACATAGGACACACACACGTGTGCTTTAGTGAGAAATAAGAGAATGGGAGATTAGAAACTATCTCAACACATGTAGTTCCTTGGGGAGGAGGTGGATAATAGAGATGCATGGGTTTACTGCTGCAATGGCAATGGAGGAGCATTTTGTTGTTCAGGAACAGAATAAACCTCTTGCTGCACTTTCTGATTTCAGAAAGAATCATACTCGTCTGTTTCTGTGTCCTTTCTTATTCAACATAAACTATACACACATCCTATCCATTTTTGAGCATTTTTCTATTTTCTTTTCCTTCTGAGCCAATGTGAAGTGTTAGCAATGAGAAAGTCTCTTTTTGGGTGGGCTCCATCTGGTTTTGGGTGTGCCCTCACTTCTTTACCACACCCACAGGATGCAATTGGGACTGAAAGGCAGTAATGAGAACAGGGAAAGCAGCAAGCACATGCGCTACTACAGGTTTATCCTGAAATTATATGAAAAAGAGTCTATACTCAAACTATGCCGAGAATATAAAAAAAATTAAGTTCCAATGAATCAAAATACTTCTCTGGAGCACCAATCCCCTTTCATACAAACAAATAAAGTGTTCTTAGGCAAACCTAAAAACCTCCCAATAGCATTCAGATATCCATGAGAGCAAGAAAATTTCTTCAGCCTTAGATATGCTGCACTCTATAGGTACCAAAGCTCCTCAAGGCAACACCGAAAAATGTATCAGAACAGAAAATACAGCATGGGAGACATCCGTGGCTCTTTGTAACAGAGAGGACGAATTAGATTCACATTTGTTTGTGGCTCTTTGCATTTGAAAAACACCTTAAGAAAGAGCACAGTTCCTGTGAGCACCTGAGACACCAGCATATTAAAATAATGCTTTTATTTGCTCATGTTCATATGATCAGAACCCAACAAGCCAGACATTAATCTCTGGCTGAGCAGGACAGACCCTTCTAACTGAAGGTCGTAGGTTGCTGGTTTAATATTTAGGAATCTGTTTTCTATTTCCATCTGTGATACAAATTTTCTTGATAACTCTAGTCAAGTCATTGGATAAAGGTTAGTTATGCAGTTCCACCATCTAAATCACTTCTAAACTTATTTGACAGCTGATGGGGAGAGACAGAAAACTCCAGAGTACATCTCCTCCCCCGGCAGCTGTTTTGGGAACAGATGAATGGGGTATTTCTCATTGAAAAGCTCAGTTTGCTCTTCAGTGATCACTGCAAAAGTATTCACAACCTGAGAGGAGGCACTGAGTCTCCAGGCAGCTGATGTTAGTTGAGATGACTCTGGACCACAGGCTGTATCCACCTGACTACCCCAGGTTTGCAATGCCTAAGTAGGACACGTGGCCCAGCAGAATGATGCAGAGCACTACAATGATCTCCAAAGTGCCAAGGCAATGCGGGGAGGCAAGTGCTGCTGTTGGCATTCACAATTCTCTGCATTGGCTGCACAAAGTCAGCCTTTACAGGATGAACTGATACTCTGACTTGAGTGTACCAATAGAAAACACTCCATGAGCATCCTATGGAAGAAGGGAGGAAAACAGGGAGGGAAGGAAGGATGGAAAGCCAGTGCTGTAAGTGGCATGGCAGCTCCCTTGTCTTGGAATAGAATACCACCTGGTTTACAGATCATCCTCACTTTGAGGTGGTTTGAACTCCGAGCTGCCAGGATGACACTCTGCCACAATGCCATCCTGTAGGATTCTCTGCATTCCTCTTGCTTTAGCTGGGCTATCATGCAGAAGAGAGTGCAAGACTAAGGAACCAGAGAGAAAAGGGGAGGCACTGGCTGCAGGTGGCCAGAAGAAATTTTATCCAATATTTCTTCATGACAGGATTCATTAGCCATCCTAGAAGAGACAAAACTCCCCACATTCTCACATAAGTATGTCCAGAAGTGGTTTCTTCTCACTTGTTCTGCTTCTGGCACTATGACTGTTTCAGGGCAGCCCAGCTTTGACAGGAGGGGCGAAGGCAGGGCTCATTAAAGCCTGACTAAGCTTTGCTAAGCTAAGCAGAGCACTAGCACCCTTCCAGCCCTTCGAGGCAGAAGATCCAGGCCTGTAGCCCATATTTCTCTTTTCCACAGTAAATACTGTTGCCATGAAACTCTAATGAGCCACAGCAAAATGTGGGCAGCATCTCCAGGTATTTCTACACTGTGTTTAAAGAGACTTAAAGGTGGTGGTATAAAAAAACCCTGGGTCTCTCCAGGGACTTAGGTGCAGCCCAGGTACCTCCCTACTTATCTCAAATTCTTGAGTGTTCCAGTGCCTACCAGTTCAGGCATGGAGAAGTCTGTGCACAATCTGATACAGAGAACTCTGTGGTCCACAACAGCGATACTGATAAAAATTGACTGCCTTTGTAGTCTGATAAATCTGGAAAGCAGATAGTCTGAACCTCTTTCATGGTCCACTGCCATTCCTACAGTCTGTTTTGGGTGTCAGAGAGGGCTCTTTCAACAATAGTGTCTAAACTTTCCATGCCAGTTTCCCCATCTGCAAAAACATGTTTATTAGCCATATTGAGTTCTGCTCACAGTCTTGAGTTGGAAACAAATGGAAATACTGAGATGTTTGGACAGAGCAAGGACAAAATACCTAATTTGCATCTGTTCTTCATGGTTCCAAAGACAAAGTATATGAATGTGATCACTTTTTCTGAAAACATGTTAAATTTCCTTTTTTGTTTCTTTTTTCCCTTGGAAGTGGAAAATGCTTGTAAGAATTTTTCAGCTGCCAAACCTTTGTTCTTGGAAGAAGCCCATGACTGATAGGGGACTAAAGCTCTGTCAATAGCCAGGGAAATTCCCAGGCACATGTACTTTGAGACCAATAGAAGGAGGTGAGGTGACTAGCAAGACCTGCCTTAAGTGTTGACTTTATTTCATGCCAGGGACTTGCCCAGCCCTGAGCTCTTGTGAAAAACACTTAACTAGAATACTTTTTGGGTGGGGTGTCAGTAATATTTTCAACTGCTGGATATCAGACATGATTTGCAGAGTCGCCAGTGTTCTCGATGCTGCATGACTCAGTGGATTTGGAAAGAAGTCCTAGGAGTTTTGGCTACAGAGATATCTTGAAGAGCTTTGGTACGTCTAACAAATTACAAGTTAGCCACACAATTCTTCAATACACATATTTTTTCTCTAGGATCCTTATTCTGTATAAATTTATTATCATGCCCATTTTTTTTTATCAAGATCCTGCTACTTCTGAAGAAGTTGTTCTTGACCTCATACACACATGAAAAGAATCTCTGAAGTCCCAACTGGCCTGGAAACTGAAGCTGAAGTCCAGCCTGAGAATTTTCTGAGGAAGGGAATAATTCTTTGCTTGTCCTTTTAAACAGGCAATTCTGTAAATGATGCCAAGCAGTTCCATTATAAACCCTTTTTCATCCAACTCCCTGTAATTTCCTACTTCACAGAAGACATGCCACATACCTTAATATTTTCTTCCGGCCAAGAGTTTAGAATTGTTGCAATATGGCCTTTGTCATGGATGGTGATAAACAATCCCCTAAAAAAGAAGAAAGAAAAGAAAAGTAAGATAAGAAAGANAAGAAAGGAAGAAAGGAAGAAAAGTAAGTTGTGCAATAATATTACCAACTCCAAGATAAAACAGGTGAACTTGAAAATGCAGGGAAATGAGCTGCTGAGCACAAAACCAGGCAACTCTCTGATACAAAAATGAGATCTCAAGAAACTGCTAATAGAAAGGTAATTTCTCACTTTCAAAACCCAAGGCTCAAGATCCTTAATGGTAACCTCACTCAGCAGCCACCAGTGTTACATTTTAACCCCTGTGAAACATCTTCACTTTGGGGAGCAAACTCTGCCTTAATGCAGAAGAGTCTTGTAGTTAAACCAATTGTGATAAACACAGGGGAGGCTGATGGTTTTGCCATAACCCTTGTTACATGTTCTTTCCTGAGGAGCTTATAGTTGGCCATTCAAACAGTGAAAGCATGATCCTTCTCAGCCAGTGAGGACGGCTATTGCAGAGCTACATATTTTGAGTCCCCCCTCAAGTCAACAGAACTCCAGTTGGACCCGAATGGATTAATACTTGACATGGCATTTGCTTTGATCAAGCCAAACCTGCCATTGCAACACTGTTTCTTTCTTTTTCATTAATATCTGTTCCAGTTTTCAACATTCACCAAAAGAAAACCATGAAAAGCTAGGACAGGTGAAACAGAAAATTAAATGTTTGGATGTAACTTCATTATGAATTGTTTACATGACAACAGCATACCTGATTGCACTAAGGGTAATCATTTCTCAATCTAAAAGTCTTCAAGATTTAAACAAAAACCAGGGGCTCTAACTTGAGGAATCCCCTTGGCAGGAGGAGGCACCCATTTTTCTTGCCTCGTTATCTACTCACAGAAGCAGGAGTTGTGCCAATGATTAATAACAATTGGAACAACGCAGACATGGAATTTTCTGCTTACATCTCTCAACTATTGCTCAGCACCAGAAAATTCATATACGGTCATGGTTTGGGGCTCTAATGTGAAATATTAGGTAAAAGAAGCTTGAAAACAATCTACATTGTAAGCCCATATGAGTGATGGATAATCAAACATAATCTGGCTACGACTCTGGCAAGGTCTTATCTCACATGGCTCTTCTAGGGGGCAGATATCTTCCCACTGTCAACTGTGGGATTCCTAAGGAAAACGCCCTTTACTTCCAAAAGAAGAAAAAGTGCTGACTTCAACACCAATCAAGTCACAATGACACAGACAGATCAGAAAGGCAAAAAAGGGAAAGAAATGGTTCATTTATTCAGTGTAATTCTTTAACATTGTGCCAGTAACCAATGAACTTATCACATACACATGGTTTCTCTCAAAGGCAGCATTCACAGATGTCAATCTTCATAAAAAGGGAGTTCTGTACTGCTGCCCTCTATGTTTAGAAAGCAGTTATTAACTGGGAATTAAACGCATAAATTAGAAACAACATTGCAGATACTTCAAGTTGTGATATGCTTTTAAAAAGAATGGTATTGTTTTAAGGTGACATTTTCTATACATAATAAAGACACCTATTGCTTAAGTGTCTAGCCATGTGCCTCATACATTCATATCTCTTCAGTGCTGAAGGGAGTCCACCAGCTATGTAACCCCTGAAAGACATCCCATGCTCACAGCAGAAGCTGAAATCGGACTGTCTGCCCACTGCTGGTCCTGTGGCTCAATGGAACTGCAAGTTGTTTCATCCAAAGTGGAGAGGGTAGATACCCACCGCCCTCTGACTCTGACCCTTGTACCAGGAGCGCAGTGGGCTCTTCTCCAATCCCTGCTCCAGATCTGCCAGTAGAGAGAGATCAGCCTGGATCTTCCAAAATCTGATGACTGCCCTCACTATGTGGAGTGGGACTCTTACAGCTGTTACTGGATTGGCATGGGGTGGTGATTGAGAACCAAGCATGGAGAGACACCCTTCTCAGAACTTGCATTCCCTTACTTAATATTACGTATTTGATGTTTAGTGCTCCTTACTTTCCTTCAGACAAAATTGGGTGACTTAATTGAGACTAACAATTAACACAATGTCACTGCCAGCTTTGTAAGGCAAACCTTCAGGAGCAGAAATGGTTATCTATCTGGGGAAAGAAACCTCTCTCACTGACACAACCACATCAGAAAGTGGGCACGTGTCTATGCACGCCTCATATGTTACTAATGCTGAACCCGAAAGCCAAGGGCCCAGTTTCAATACAACACAAAAGTTTCCAATGCCTTTAAGCACCCAGCTGAAGCACATTCCTGAGCCTGGTTGAGGCTCTGTGGACTGCTGATAGGTGTTCAAGCATTCACAAGGGGATGCTGGTAGTGGTGAGCTGGAAGTCCTTTTGCAGACCGACTATGCATTGACCAACTCTGACAAGTAGTTGAGTGAATTCACAGTGTTTTTAAGACGCAAAGGGAAACAGACACACATCAGACTTTGGAGCCAGGGGTCAGAGGTATATCCTCCTTTTGTACAATCCCCATGAGAGTCATGTTCTCCCTCTTGGCAACAACTACTACTCACAGAGATGAGCTGGCCAAATTGTTAAAATAACATGCCCCAAAATTGGCAGAGGGTTAATCTTTCCTTAAATCCCTTCTGCAAGGCAGGAAGAAGGAACAGACAAGCTCCACAAACTGAAATCAGCAAAAACTTTGCTGATGACTGAATAGGGAAGAATAGCAGCCAGGTTTCTCTCAGGGATATACAGATTCTTTACTATGAGGGTGATGAAACACTGGAATAGGTTTCCCAGAGAAGCTGTTGATGTCCCATCCCTGGAAGTGTTCAAGGCTAGGTTGGATGGTCTTGAGCAAGCTGGTCCAGTGGAAGGTGTCCCTTCCCATGGCAGGAGGGTTGGACTGGATGTTCTCCAACATCCTCTCTAACCCAAATGATTCTCTGATTATAGGAGAGGTAACAGGAGCAAAACCTACTTGTGCCTTTGAGAACATGGTAGAGCTCTGAATACTAAGAGGAACAGGTTGGTCTGTGTGTACCAGTAGCAAATAAGAAGCATCCAAGTGGGAAAAAACCGAATTAACTTGATTTGTCTGCAGAAAAGATGCAGACTAAGCATTCCGAGGGAGGAATGAAACCTCAGCAACAGATTCTGCCTTTATCATCATGCCTTCTTTATGTCTCTTGGGATTGCAGTTGATAAATTGCTTCAAAGAAACAAAAATAAATGAGGCAGTTTCCCTTTAATGTCCTTGGGTCTCAATAATAAGGATTCAATTAAAACCAAATGCTAAAATGCTTTTGATCAAGTCATGTGATATGGGCATTGTGTGGGGCAGAGACACAACCTGTTTTCACAGACCAGAAGACTCACCTGTGCCCAGAAACCTGCCATTCTACATGAGTTTAGTAATGCATGGGGACAAAAATAGAGGAGACAGAGCCTAGCAAAAATTAACTGCCCCAGCAACTTCAAACCTGAACACAGACACTGCATCACTATTTCTGGTTAAATAGTAACCTTGAAAGAGCTGTTAGCTTTGTTGGGTAGACTGAGAGTGGGGAGTGCTGCAACGTGGATTCATCAATGTTTCAGAGCTGCAGTCTCATATTCAGTCCATTGACATCACAGGTTTCACTACAGCTGTTAAAGTGGAAGTCAGACTGGATTTTTTTGTGCCACTGAGCATGTCTGTGAGTGTCCATGAATCTTCAAGAAGAGCTACAGCTTCTTAATTTGTCACTGAGGCAGCATTTCTGTATAGATGTCAGCAAGTCCAGCTCCCCAAACTGGCCAGCTGGTCATTGCAGAATCCATCGAAGGGCTTGAGTATGTTCACGCCCACTATACAAGACCTTTTCTCATCCCTAAGCCAGCAACATCATCTTTTCTTTTCTGGTTTTGTCATGACTCTATTCATGGAGGTACTCAGGAATTCTAAAGCTACACAATGTGCCATGTGAGCCATGGGAAGAATCCTGCACTGGTTGTCAGTACAGGCTGGATTGTGGCCACCCTGATGGCATTCTGAAAGTCCCCCAATGAAGGCAATCCCTTAACTGCAAGGCTCATTTTAGAAAGAGTTCAGAGACAAGGAAAACAGCACATTTGATGCTCAGAGGAAGTGATGCTAGATATTGGTGATGGCTTTTTAGAATAACTAGTATTTTTTTAAAAGGACATGCAGTGATAGGACAAGGGTTAATGGCTTCAAATGGGAAGAATGCAGGTTTAGATTAGGCATTAGGAATAAATTCTTTACTGTGAGGATGGTGAGGCACTGGAACAGCTTGCTCAGGATGTCTGGGGACTCCCCATCCCTGGAAGTGTTCAAGGCCAGGTTGGATGGGGCATTGAGCAACCTGATCTAGTGAAAGATGTCCCTGCTGATGGGAGTGGGGTTGGAACTAGATGATCTTTAAGGTCCCTTCAACTCAAACCATTCCATGATTCTCTGATTCTTGTAGACATTTGGGAAGGAATTAGGTTTAAGGTGTCTCAGACATTAGGAAACAGAAATATTCTTTAATACTTTCATTCAATAAGTGGTTACTTCTTTAAAAAAGGCTAAGTAGCGTTCATCTTTCTGATATTCCTGGTTAGCAATGCAGACTACTGAGCTATCTCCCATTAGAACAAACAGTGGAGCCAGCAGTGCTATCTCTAAAGCACTATTGTTTATTTACAGAGAATGTTCATTTCCCAAAGCACAGAGGGGAGTGAAAAACATTATGCAACTTCTTTCCTCACAGCTCCAAATCTCTCCTCACTTCCCTCATGTCCAAAAGACTCCCTCTCCTAATAGCTTTTTCTTGGCAATTACCAGTGCTCCTGTGGCTGTGTTTGCAACCTCCCTGGTGTGGTCTTACCCCACTTTTCCAGCCCACTGGTGCCTCTGACATGATATCAAACAGAAATATAATGCAATCAGATGCAATCAATGCCTTTGCTTTATCAAGCTTCATGTAAAATGTATTTGGCCAGTGCTGTGCTCCTCTTCCAGTCTTGGCCTGTGCTGTAGATTTGGGCAGTGCTCCGATGACTTTAGTTGCCTGTTTATAGCTATAAAATTAATGGCCTCTTTATACTGATCATACATGAGTACAACTCAGTAATTAAACCTACTGACTTTACATTACACTGATCAAAAAGCATAAAAGAGCAAAACAGATGATGGCACTGCATCACTGATACATACAGTAGCATGAAGCAAAAGGACACCACTCTTTGCTTCACATAAATTTCCCTTAATAGCTGAGATAGAAAATTATTGTACATTTATGTTCCTGCGGAGGAAGAAGGACGTCACTAGAAGGGCTTCAAAAGCTTCTAAGAAGACAACTATTGCAGCTTCATCCTTCTTTTCCTTGCTCCATCCTCCAAAAAATTTTTTCTTTGAAGAAAGAAATACTTCCTCAGTAAGGGAGGAATGTATTTACAGAATTCTTCAATATTTACTCACACTGCAATGGCCAGGCTTGCTCAGGAACTGATATATAGCATGAAGAACACAAAAAACCTCAACTGCAAATTCCATGTGCTTTCTGCACTGTGATCAGTCCATTGTTTATTTGATCTCAGAAAACAGGTATCTTCTTTAATGGGCTATCAGGCTTTGCCTTATCTAATTACTTCTTCCTGAGAAGCGGAATTGATGAAGGGAAGCTGATTAAAATAGTAGCTAAGGTCCCTAATTCTCCAGATACTTACACACTGCTACTGATCCAGCCAAGAAATGGTCCTTCCAAGGAATCTGCCTTATTCTGTGTGTGCTGCCCTACCTGTGTGCAGTGAATTGCAACACTAGACTGTGAACATGGCAACAAAACTCAGGCTTCGTTTAATTTTCTTTATTTTCTTTGCACTTACTAACTTCCAGTCTGGGTGCTATGAGGGGAACTTACTCCACAAGTGAGGAGATGATAAAAACTATTGTGTGAGTTAGCATTTAAGAAAGTGCACATATTCCCAATACTTGTATCAAACAAGCAGACATCATAAGTCAGTGTTTTCATCCGGATAGAATGCCTCATTCTCAGAATAAAAATTTTCAGGACAAAGGTTAAGCGTCTCCACTTGCAACCTGAAGGTATGAAATCCTGCCCATATAAAAGTCCTTGAGTGTTTACTCTTAATTAGGCCTGGATTTCCTTTAGAAGACATAGGAAGTCCTTGGGAAACCATGGCTTAAAAAGCAACTAACAAAAGAGGTGAGTCAGATCTTCGCCAGCATCCCAGCCTGCACCAGGTTGCTGTTGACCAGCCATGAAAAAGTTGTGAGAAAGCAGCCAGAAACCTACGCTGAGATATAAGGTTGGACAGAAGAGGGCTCTGACAGGCATGGCACAAGCCAACCTTCAGCAGCGATCACAGCCACTGCCTTACAGAAAGGCATGATGCTCTTGGAAAACCTTGAGCAAGACTGTTTCAGGGCAACGTTGAAATTCACATGTCACAATTATTTTCACACTCAGGAAATTAAGAAACAAGTTGGCTTATCACTGTGGAAGGATGCTGACTGCTGCTGTATGCCACTCTGCTCTTTGTAGTCTGGCTGAATTATGTCCCAAGCCCAGCTGATTGGTAGGTATTTTGGCTGTCCAAGGCTGCAAAAGGGACACACGCAAGGGAGGGATCAGCTGATGGACTTGGCTTTTCTTGCATACAAACCACAGAAAACTCTTACTGCTGTGCCAGAAAACAGGCTGCAGGAACCACTCTGGATTACAGAACAGTCTGTGCTAGAGATGCAATAAAATGTGCTTACAGTAAAGCCCTACTTTTGAGTTTATTTATTTACACTTCCAAAACTCATATACAAAAGTGACAGGTTAAGCAATATGAGTCTTTAGAGACATTTCCACCAGCTGCACCCTGAGTGGTGATTTTTTTTTGATTCTGGTCTCTGCCAGAAAAGGACAAAAGGCTTCAGAATAACAAAATAAACTTTGAAATTGCTTGGCTGTTTTAGAGAGCTTGAGATTACAAACGCCTGTGGGCTACAGGCTTTGGAGAGACAGTATGTGCTAGCATGCACTGATTTGTCTAAATACAGTACAATTAATCATCAGATTGGACAAACTCTCTGTGATGATTCATCAAGTATTTTTTGTAATTTGTTTATAATACAAGCCAAGAACTTTTCATTGTTTTAGATAATTTTCTTTGTAAATTGTAGGATGCTGAACAGTACCTTGAGGTACTGATAAAAAAAATAATAGAAACCAAGCACAATCAACTATTAATGAATTCTATACAGAGATTTACAAAGTGGTATATCTATAAGTACACTAACAGATTTAATTTCAAATGATCTGCAAGGTGAATGATTGCATTACTACTATAAATGTCCTTAGTGTTTACACCATATATTTTAGGCAGTGTGAAATTCAAAAATTCAGTGTGAAAGCCAGAAGATGCAGGCTCCAAGCTACAATAATGAAAGATTCATTATCCACACAAGCCTCCCAAACCCACTGAGGGAAATGTCCATGATCCCAAGGGAGGACAAGTGCTAAGCTGTAGGAACCTGGCAAAGAACAGGGAGATTTGAATGAGCACATGTGAGTGGCTGCACCCAAATGTAGAGAGCAGTGCACACAGGATTCAGTGTAAGTTCTAGTCCTCCCTGTACTTTGCCACAGTCCCAATCCCGCCACAGCAGGAAGGTCCAGATCAGAGCCTAAAACAAAGCTTTTGGATCCATATCCTAATCTACCATGTACTAAATTTAGTTTTTGGGGTTTTTTCCAGGAAAAGGGTGATTAGACAATCACTTTGTGTCCTCTCTCGCCTGCAGGCTCATTTCAACACATTTATCAGAAAGGCAAAGGTCTCAAAGATGTTTATTCCTACACCCTTTAATAAAAAATACTGTTGAGATTAAAAGATTAAGGGGTTCATGTCCCCACCACTCTGGGGAGGGGAACAATGACCTTCCTCTGACAATTATTCTGAGAGTTTGCCAAAAAGACAGCTTGTAGTTACACACGTGTGCTGCTTCCTACCCCGTACCTTCTAAGTGCTCACGAGCAAAGCCTTAGAGCTTTCCTGGGCTGCAGGACTAAGCAGAAGACAGAGAAAAAGACTAAAACGACTGTAGAAGAAAGCAAATGAAAAAAAAAAGAATGGTTATGGGGCAGGATGAAAAGGGTACAGAGACGAAATCAGAGGGGACAGCAAGCAGAGCACTGAAAGTCGTGTTCGCAGCTCCCTAAGGAAGAGGTGAGGGAAGGGGAGAAGCACAAGCTGGTATACGTGGCTATGGTGCAGCACAGGTGGATAAGGAAAAGGGATGAAGGGAATGTGGAAGGGAACAGAAGGTATCACAAATATGAAATGTTAGGGGACAGTGGACAGAAATAGGTGGAATTCTGGATTTATTAGTTCTGCTAGTCAAGAAACAGCCTAAAGAATAAACAGTCCTTTCTTCCTCTCCAGGGGGGAATTGATGGAGAAAGACTAGCTCAGTAACTACTGTTATTGGTCATTATCCAGCAATGTGAAAATGCAGAGGGTTGGAATCAGGAACCCAGTGGATCTCTGCTACCTATATCCTAGGAATAAGGAAGAAGGCAAAAAGACCCATGTTGCTCTTAGCTTGTCATGAGCTGCTTGTTGCTACTGTATTCTCAGGACTGGATTCTCTGGTTGAACCAGAGAACTGTTAGGCCATAGCATAATTTAGGAGTTAAATCCTCCTTGTATTTTAAAACTTAACAAACCAAATTTTTCCAGTGTCCTTTTCAGCAGTGGAGAAACCAGACTGTCTTCTGTCACCCACACATAAATTTACAGATGCAGATGGGTAAAGACCAGGGTTTGAGGTGCGACATAAGTTCCCACCATCCAGGGACTCCACCAACAAGCAAGGGTGGGCTTTTCCTAAATTCAATAAACTTTGTTGCATTTAAACTCATCATGCTCAAAGGGCTTTGAAGCCCTTTGTTTAAAAACAACTTGAAGTGTAGGAAAATCTGACTCAATCTTGATTTTCCTGTGCCTTTTTGGTGGTTGAGTCCTAAACCTGCCTGTGTGTTGGATCCTGGCAGCATCTCAGTGATTGGAAGATTACAGGGTTACAAAGAGAAACATGTTGAGATGGTCAATTAGTGCTGTTGGTCAGCTGATGTTGAACAAGGAGCCCTTATCTGATTCCACTGCTAAGCACATAATATATTCCGTTTTACTTGACAGTAGAGAGGTTAAGGTGGGATCAAAAATCCTTGGGAAGTTAAGTCCTACCCTGATTATACTTCCTTCCTGAACTGTGCAAATTCTTCCAAGACCCACACCTTCACTTTTAAAGTGCACTGCAGGGAGCCCCAAGAACAGACGCAGAATTAGGACGAAGTTTGACAAAGAAAAGAAAGATTATTTTGATGATATGATAGCAATCAGCTTTCAGATAAATTAAATATAACTTGGCATAATCTTAGTGAATGCACTTAATAAAAAAAAATCTAACTTTAGCCATAAATTACAGCAAATACAGAAAACATCATCAGCTTTCAAAGAAGTCTTCCATAATCATGCCATAGAATCACAGGATCACAGAATGGACAGGACCTTAAAGATCACCTAGATCAAACCCCTTTGCCATGGGCAGGGACACTTTCCACTAGATAAGGTTGCTCGGAGCTCCATCGAACCTCGTCTTGAACAGAGATGGGACAGCTACAACTTCTCAGGGCAATCATGGCCATGCCTCACCACTCTCACAGTCAAAAGCTTCTTATATCTAATCTAAACCTACCCTCTTTCATTTTAAAACCATTGCTCCTCATCATGCCCGTGTAGAAAGTCCCTCTCCTCCTCTCTTGTAGAGCCCTTAATGTACTGGAAGGTGCTATAAAATCTCCCTGGATCCTTCTCTTCTCCAGGCAGAACAACCCCAAGTCTTTCAGCCTATATTCCATGGGAGAGGTTCTCCAGCCACCTGAGCATCTTTGTGGCCTACTCTGGACTCCCTCTAACAGGTTCACATCCTTCTTATGATGGGGGACCCAAAGCTGGAGACAGCACTCCTGGCAGGGTCTTGCCAGAGTGAAGTAGAGGGGCAGAATCACCTCCCTCAACTTGCTGGCCACTCTGCTTTGGATGCAGCCCAGGATATGGCTGCTTCCTGGGCTGTGAGGACACATGTTGTCAGGTCATGTAATGGTTCCAGAAACACCCCCAAGTCCTTCTTGCCAAGGCTGCTCTCAATCCATTCTTTGCCCAACCTGTCTTTGCTCTTGGGATTGCCCTGACCCAGGTGCAGGACTGTGCACTTGACCTTGCCGAACTTCAATGAATCTCACACGGGCCCACCTCTGATGTGTGTGTCTCAACTTGTCAAAATGTTTGAACTGTGTGCCTGTATACAGTTTTCCAGAAACAACACCTGGGCACAGCAAAACCTAAGAAACATAAGAATTACAGTGACAAAGCACAGAAGCCCTCACTCTATGTTGGGGAAGTCTTTGCCAATTGCAAAACAGTTCTTTAAGCAGCATCTCCTGTCTTTCAAAAATGGATACCCTGTTACTAGAGGATAAGGGTGCAAGCTTGCTAGCTCTGACACAGCCATTACACAGCAAAATGAGACTGCATCTCAGTTACCTTACAGTGGCATATAAAAGTCAATATAAATTATGTAATAAAAAGGTATTGTTTATTAATATGAATAATAAATGAATTAAACCATTAAAAAGAAGATTACACCTCATAAAAAAAGTCTCCAAGTCACCAAGCACAAATCCACAGCTGTTCCCAGTGGATATTGCTGTCCAAGGTTTTCATGGTAGTCAGTATCATTTCCCCTCCAATTTACATCCTGGTATTCATTAGTCTAAATAATTCTCCTCCCTCCTCCCTGTCTTTGGCATTTTTTGTTTGAGGTGGGGTTGTTTCTTGTGGCAGCAGCATAGATTTATGCCAGTTCAAAGGCGAACACATCCTCTTGTATTTCCTTCACCAGGTCAAACTCTTTCTTTTGGCCACCCCACCTCTTCCTTCGAGCTTCTCCTGGTAAATCAAGGAATTTCAACAGACTTAAATCTAAAGCACCTCTGACAGCAGCAGAAAGCCCAACCTTCATAAATTAACAAGCGATTTGCTGCTAACTTCTGAAATTTTACCTCATGCCCATGGAAGTTTCTCGTGGTGTTAGAGCTACTGCACATGTATTTTCCTTACTACAAATAAGGAAGAGAGAGAGAAGACTGGAAATATGGAATAAGGAGCACTGACTGCTTTTTAAATTAAAAAAATTGATCAAAGTCCTTTTTCACTGCCATGGCAAAGCAGTAACTATAGTACAGCCTCACAACACCACAGTGTCCATCCCATTCCCCAGCCTTCATGCATGGAACCTCAGATCAGGACTGATACACCCGCTCTTCTCTGTACGCCCAGAAGCCAGTCTGCCATCCTCTCTACATTTGCAGAAACACTTCACTGAAGTGGGAACAGAGAAGGGACAAGGACAGGTGTACAGCATGCTGAAAAGACTTGCCTGGAAAAAGTGAGGTGAGCACAGAGGAAACCTTTGAACTACTTTGCCAGCTCTCAGCAGAAGTTCCACACAGACTGAGCCATTTTAGCAGCCCTGGGCTCCCTCCACACTAACTGCTTTCTCTTCACCTACTCCAGCCACAGTCTTAGCTTCCTCATTCAATAATCTTGTCTCCTACCAAGTACTGTCTCCCATCTATACCTTCTGCCAACCTCTTGAGGGCTTCCTGACTACACACAGTGTCCATGAGACTGTCCATAGGCATCACCTCCCCTTCAATAACAAGACCAGTCTGTTTGTGGTGGTTATCTCAACATCATTAAACACATTCATCCTCTCATACACTGAATTCATCTGCCTCTGGAAGGAGCCTGAACCAGGCTGGTGTCAAGAAGAGAAGTTATGACAACCAGCATTTTTACAAGAAGTAGAGATTGCCTAAAGGGGTTTCAAAACAAATTTTCAGGACAATAAACCAAGCCCTAGTCCTCCCACTCACTTCTGGTCTCCACTGTTTAATAGAAGAAGCAGTGCAGACAATTCTATGATTAGGGACAACTCTGTGGGATTTACACCTTTGTTCTAATTCCATTTTGTTTGGTCTTAAGTGACTAGAAATGGCAGGCAACTTTCTCTCCTGCTGCTCAGACTGCACAACACCATTAAAAAAAGCCACTCAGCAGAGCCAGACCTGCTGACAAGACAATTCTGTAGAGTGACTGATGTTTCATTTGCTCATTTTTCATCAGAGACACAGATCATTATTCTGTCAGACTTAATTTTCACACCATCTGCATCCTGTTAGCTTTCATTCTCCAGGTTCAGCTTAATCCCAACATGTTTGGCATTGTTCTGCGAGCAGTCCTCAAGGATATTTATGTTTCTAGAAAAAAAGAGTGAACTTAGGCAAGTTTCTTCAGTCCTCATAACTTTCCTCCAATGGTGATACACCAACCTTTTCCAGTCCTGCTCTCAGGGGATGCCAAAAGCTTTTGAGGAGCAGTTGACAACCTCATACTTTCAAATACCAGTATACTCATGAATTAGTCAGTGTCTTGAGAAACTATGGTCTTATACCACTGTAATAAACCATTCCTTACTATCACAGAAGAAACAAAACCCTAATTCCATGCCCTATGATAAGTTTCCACTCTGCTTCCTCTTTGTGAAAAAAAGTATAGTCTCTTTCAAAGACACTCTCACAATTAAAAGAGATCCTCAGGCTTAAAACATACCTTTTAAATACATTGTACATGTTCAGTCCTGTACATGTGCTGTATAAAGACCTCCATGATATTAAGTACATTTTACACTGAAGAAAAAGAGCAAAAAAAAAGAGGAAAAAAAAATCCAAATACTACCATGAACTTTTTTTCATAGAGGCCTTTGTATCCTTACTCTAAAGCAAAAGGGGTTCTCAGCCACAGTCTGAAAGCTTATATGGTTGGTAGAAGCATTTCCTAAGGAAATGGTGACTCTGTTAATGGGATCAAAGAACAAGGATTCCTCCTTCCTTCCCTCATTTAGTCTCAGAATGTTGCAAGCCCAGCTCTGTTACCTTTCATTCTTTCCTTCTACCAAATTCCTGATGGAGATCTCTGGGCTTTGAAAAGCAAAAAAACACTTCCAAGGCCTGTGTTCCCTAATACCTAGGGTAACCTGTCCTTTGGTTGAAGCTAGTTGTGTTATCAGTGCTGCTGAACATAAGCAAACCTGCCCTCCCCATGCCTTGAGCAGCTTGTTCCTCTTGCATCACATCCCTTTCATCATGTCAGCACAACTCCAGTTGCAGGTGGCAGTGAACTGGCTATTTGGATTACTGCTAGTGTGGCCCCAAAACGACTTGGATCTACCCAGATTTATCCTTGAACCAGGTCATTACACAGCTGCATGGACATCTCTGGAGGCAGTGGGAGGGGTGGTGGGAGGAAGAGTGAAGGGATGCCAGGGATGGATTGCGGCAGACAGATTGCAAAGCTGTGCATGCGCAGCCAGAGGATATGAGGCTGTACAACTCTGCAAGAAATCTCCCTTAAGTCTGAATCATCCTTGAACATCATACCTTGTAAAAGACATATTGTTCTATAAGTTAAATGAGTCTTATCACCTTGGGACTCTATTTCCAGTCACATCATTTGACCTTGACAATGTGTATTCATCTGAGTCTCCTCACAACGATTCCAGAACTTGTGAAGCCAAACAGAGCAGCAGATTTTCGTAACAAAACTGCAACCACAAGACCCTGAGACACAAAATGAGGAGAAACATAACCTGAAAAGCCCTCAAGAAGTGACCATATTTGCTTACGCTAGTCCTGTACTCCTCCTGTTGCTAGTCACTGCTGCAGAAAGGTTCCCTGCCTAGGAAGATTTCTCTTTGGACATGGTTACTCTCCTCTTGTGCTCATTTAATGTGGTTTGATCACAGAAGAGAGATTTTGACAGGGTCCTTAATCATGTGACAGAGGCGCTGTTGCTTAGTACTTCAACCTGTACTAATGAATTACACAAAATTTTGTATTTTTACTTCAAAAATTCAAAACAAAATGAAACTGTACTTTAGCCTGAAGCTTGTAATTCTTATTGCATGCCTTTGAATAAACAAATATTGTTAACTCACCAGGGAGATGGCTAGAAAACAAGATAGGAAAAATGTATTCAATATAGACACCTTAAAGCAAAGATCTTTTAGGCAACAGTGCCTTAATGTAATTTTTATTAATTTTATGGTTCCACCTCTATTTCAGTCATTCTAAACCCCTGAGGCGTCATCACATAGAAAAAATTCTGAAGCCAAAGGAAAAAAAAATCCTGCCTTAAGAATTTTAAGCAACTAGTGAAGAGAAAAGCAGTTAAGAGTTTGGGGAAGGCACAGACGAGAACCTGCTATGGTGTAAGGAGCTCTGCCTGGCCCAGTGGGGAGACTGTGGGCATCACAGATAAGCACGAGAAGAGCTGGATGTTTGCATGTGGTTTTTTCCTAGTAGCTCTTTTCGACTGGCACACAGAGAAAGCTTATGCTTTTAGACTGCTGGCTGGGTAGGTTTTTGAAAGAAAAGAACAGCCGATGTCTTGAGTCCATTTGGAGCAGATAATTCTGCTGGCAGGGAGGATGCTGGAGCCCTGACCTGGGAGGACAACTCTAGAGACCAGCCCCATACAAGTGCACGTAACAGGTTCACCCTTAAGGGTTTGTTTGTAAAGACTAAGAAAGGTAAAAGAGACATTGAGTCCTGCCATTACAATAGCAGTATCTGGCAAACAAAATATACAGCCATGCAAGCACTGATGAGAGAAGCCCTGCTGGACATCAGGGGACTGGGTTTGGATGCTGTTGTACAAGAGGTGCTTTGTAAGCAAGTTACTTGCACTTTAATCTTTCCAGGCTCAACTTTCAAATACAAAGCCAAGCACTAATGGGACTAAGAAAGATCTCAGTATGGGGAAGAAGTTAATTGTGCCCAAAGGTCACTAATTGCTGCTGCTGTTGTGGCCACAGACAGCCTGCATCATATTCTGTCAACCTCCCTCTGCACCATAAGCTGTGCTATATGGACATTTCCATCCATGTTGGAGCATCATGTGGGCTTTTAAAACTGAGATATGTCATCTCTCCTGCCTGATTAACAGCACTAAACGTGACAGTTTGGATGAAAAGGTAATTGCTACAGCCAACCTTCAAATCAGCTCACTGTTGCCCAAAGAGTTGGGCTGGGAGGTGTGGCACTCCAGAGGACAAAAGACACTGATTCCAGGGAGAGAATGACCCTAACCCAACAGGACAGAGTTCACAGCAGGACATTTAGTGAGGAGAAATGCTAAGCACAATTCTAGAGTCGAACATATGTGGTGGGGTAATTGTCTCAAACAAAGGATTCACAGGGAGATAGCAAAATGAATTACAGTGATCAGACCACACTGATAATGCCAAAAAAGGTGAGGGCACACTGGGACATATTAACAGAAGTGAACTGACTGCTCCAGCCTCTTCAACACTGCCAATCCTCTGTGGCAAAGCAGTTCTCACTCTTCTGTGGTGGATTTCAGGAGAAATGTGGCCAAACAGGACACTCCAGAGTGGGAACACCAGGACAGAGCAGCACAAACTACAGGTAAGAAAACCACCAGACTGAACATGATCCCATTCTTCTACTGCAGAGAAGAAGTGGGCAAAGAATATTTAGGTTATATATGAAGGGAAAAACATTTTCTATTTATATCAGACTTAAATACTGGAATGGGCTATGTAGGGCAGACCTATTGCAGATTCAAAATAAAATATAATCAGTTAATGAACAGGATTAAAAGACAAGGCTTCCTGTGATGCCAGAGCAAAACTGAATGACTTCGACATCCTCTCCGGTTCCAGGTGCTATGTTCTCTCTAAAACACCACTGAAATATATTTGACACATAAGTGTCATTCTGTTTTAAAAACTTTCCAATACAAATAAAATTAGGGTAGAAGAATCAGCTTTTCAGACTGCCAGTGCACCTTAGGATAACAAGCATGGGAAGAGCTAAAAGTTCAAACTTAGTTCTTAATTCTTGAGCTCCCAAATCTGCAGTCCTAATGATTCTAGCAGAAAGTGTTTGCATCCTCCCTCGAACTATGTATCTTGCAGGCCAAAACCTAAAATATGTAATATGCTTCAGGAGAGAAAATATATACTCTACGGCAATGAGAGCCAGATTTGGACAAGAAAGCACATATTAATGCTTCCCGTTTTAATCTCATCACTTTACATGATATAACAGCTCTTTTCACAACAAAAGCATTCTTTTGCTAAAACAACCTTGATTAAAACCAAATTTGAAGATAGACTGCATCTTCAGGGAAACAAAATCCCCACCACAGGAAGTCCAGTGTACTAAAGGCATGATTGTTTGCCCTCTCCGGCAGAAGTCATGGACTGGAATCCAGAATAGCCCCAGCCCAAATTCAGCAGCAAAACTGTCAGACTAAGAGAAGAGATGTTCTTACCACACGGGTAAAATGCTGTGGATTTAAAACATGAGAAAGATGTGAGCTACAGGAAAGGGAATTCTCCAACAGCAACAACTGCAGAAAGAGTCTGGTATGTGGAAAGATATCCCTGCTTTCCTGAAGAAACAATGAATGGAAAATAAAAGAAGCAAAGCTCACAAATATTGTTTTAACTTATTACAAGGTAAAGGCAGCCTGGAGGCAAAGGCACAGTGGCTGTACAGCAGAAATTGCTGCTTGAATATTGACTAGCTGAGAACCAGCAGTGTGCTCTTCCCTGCCTGACAGTGCTCACAGCTCAACACCTGGAGACACAGTCTGGGTTCTCTTATCTCCACTACCTTTCGCTCATGCCCAGAAGAAGTAACTGTCTGGCTCCCATACACAGAGAAATTCCTTCTCTGGTTTCCTTATATACAGTGAGGAGGAGGAGGGCGTATGATCAAGGCTTGACTAGATAAATAAGTTCACCACAGCCCAGCAGACCCAGAAATTGCATATCAGGGCACAGAATGCAATAACCTGGGAAACAAACAAGTCAAAAAGCAATCCTGGGTAGCAACTCATATGAAGGAGCTACAGTGGCTTTACTAGAAATTTTGATGACAAGCAGGAAGCAAGCATGTTTGCCAAGACTATCCATAATATGTTACTCATTATCTGTCTACACAGCCCTTACATCTTCGAGATCTGTCTCAGTGGCCCCCTGTGATGTTGAGTCAGTTAGTAGAACTTGCCTACCTACAACACTATTCTCACCTACACTATTCTCAGCTGAAACTGCAGTCAAACCTCATGCTTGTAAAATGCTTTGAAAATGCTTAAGTTAAAGTGTTTATCTGTCAACTGGTATATTTCAAGGACAAAAAAGTAAGAAGCTTGCAAAGAAAACCTAACCTTATAATTGGATTTTCAGGCTAGGACTAAAACGTATTTCAGAATGCTAACAAGGGCTTTATCTAACCATTAATCATTAAAAAGAATTATACAGAATAGGGTCTCCCAACATGGTACAGAGTGTTTAACGTTGCATGAATTCACATGGTGACTGTTCTGAGCAGAGAGGAAGGCACTGATGCAGAGCATCACGTCCTACGAAAATGGGTCTTGTGGGGTGGTTTGTGGAAGTGCATACAAAAGTTCAAAATCAGCACAGTGTATCCAAACCCCAACAATTGCTTGAAGGCCAGCACTGCAGAAGGTGCTCAGTGCTCCTGAGACAGCAGATGGGGATGGGTGCAACCATAAGTTCAGTGAGCTGTTTGGAGCTAACTTGCAAAGACTGTACAGTACTGTTTGAGAACAAAACCACTCTGTTAGCTGTTTAGAGGAAGAAGGCAGAGCTATTCTCGACTCCCCAGCTCATCATCAAAAGTACACACACAACATTGCTTGCTGGTCCATCTTGTGATGAGGGATTGAGTTTTAGACGTTTTGGGCCACCCACATAAAGAGGGACTGTTGATACAAAAGAAATATTCACACAAAACTAAAACATGGCTAAGCACAGTCTCTTCACTCACCGTGGTCTCCTGAAAGCCAAACCATACTGCTGACAAGCCAGGCCAACTGTTGGGGTGTAAACGATGGGCATGAATCTCTCAATATCAGAGGTCAGTACTCGGTAAAAAAGCTTCTCATTCCTGTCTTGCAATGTCATAAGAACAATATACCTTAAAAGTAAAATAAAACAGTTATATATGTCAGTATTTATGGTTATTAACAGTTTCATAAAAACCAGTTGTTGGCTCACTCAGTATGTACTCAGTTCTCCCAAGTCCTGACACTCCTTGGTGCTACATCATGAGCAGCTACTCGGAGCAAAATTTCCCAGGTGGCTTGGCCAGCTCCACCATCCTCATGACAGCTCAAAAAGACTCAGTGGGGCTGCATAACTTCAGAATTTTGGAATTTGCATCAAAGGGCATTATACACAGCCAACAATATATATAACTTGCAAGATCAGTGCAGGTATTTGTGACGCAGAAAAGCAAATGCAATTGCTCTACAGGGTAAGAGTCCTGCTGCCTCAGTCCCCAGACCAGTGGCAGCTGAGAGAGATGGAGATGCAAACCCTCCTGTCCATCACAGCAAGAATCAAACAGCATCATCCATCGATAACCCTGATAAACAATACTGAATGCAATGGAAGCTCAAGAACAGAAAGATTAGTCAATATATATAGTTTCAAGTTTTTTATTTTTTCTTACCCATTGACAGTTTATTTGCTGTTCTTCCATCCAGTATTTTAGTGAGCGTATCGATGAGTGTACAGATAGGTAAATGCAGTGTTCACTCTACCTCCAGGGCTCTGGGACAGAAACTGCTTTATTGTTGGGTACTGGTATCCCAACTATACCAGAGCTCTCCAGCAATGTAGTGGTAGAAAAAAGTAGTATCAGTGGACCTGTTGGAGTGGGTCCAAAGGGAGGTCACAAAGATGATCAAAGGGCTGGAGCACCTCTCTCTCATGAAGACAGGCTGAGAGAGTTGGGTTTGTTCAGCCTGGAGAAGAGAAGGCTCTAGGGAGGCCTTATAGCAGCCTTCCAGTTCTTAAAGGGGGCCTAGAAAAAAAGGTGGAGAGGGACTTTTTTAGCAGGGCGTGTAGCAACAGGACAAGGGGTAATGGTTTCGAACTGAAAAAGGGTAGCTTCAGATTAGATATTAGGAAGAAATTCTTGATTGTGAGTATGGTGAAGCACTTGCACACAGTTCCTGAAGAACTTTCGGAAATTTTCAAGGCCAGGTTGGAGATGGGGCTTTGAACAACCTGGTCTAGTGGAAGATGCCCCTGTCCACGGCAGGGAAGTTGAAACTAGATGATTTTTAAGGTCCCTTCTAACCCAAACCATTCTGTGATTCTGCTTTGGGACTGAGATGGCATGTAACTGAGATGAAGGTGGACTAGCCAGAATAAACACTCCTGATGTTGGAGCATATGGGCAGCTAGAAAAAAGTGACTCTGAGGGAAACATGTGCCTTAAAGCAGGATCCTCAAGTCTTCTCTGAGGCTTTAAGGAATTGAAAAGTAAAGGGGGAGGGAGTAGGAAATAAGATGTTTTTGACATACTTGTCTAGATCATTAGATTTGTTTTCAAAGTTTTTCATCACACGAAGGACTTGAACATCTTGGCTCAGGAAACAAGGAGGAAGGAGGCCATGAATTCCCAGCTGCAGCCTTTCTTTAAGTGTAAAAGCCATTCCCTGGGAAGAAAAAAGAAAGGCACATTCAAATGGCATGATACACTCTATCAGATAGGATATCTAAGAAGAAAGCAAGCAACAACACGCAGCTCCTGAGGGTCTGGAGGCAGGCCTGCCCTGCAGGGACTGTGGGGCTCAGACCACCCAGACCCTACAGATTCTGGATTAGCAGTCCCAACACCAGCAGGGCTTTGATACTCACACTCTTTTGCTGTTTGAATTTGGTTTGTTTCTATAGTGTATACAACTTTATAGTATAAATATTCTTAGTGTTTCTTTCACTTTATGCTCTTTTTATATTACTTCACTAGCTCATGCCTACTAGTTTCCATGGCCTTCCTGGAAGCCCAGCAACCATACTCCTTTTCAAATCACCTAACATGTTTGGAATCATAGAATCATTACGGTTTGAAAAGACCTTTAAGATCATCAGGCCCAACTGCTTGATGACTCACCTTCAACTAACTGATTCCTATCTGGACAAACAGCTGGCAGTAGAATATTCAAAATCTGTAATTACTGAACTACATCTACTCAAGCACACAGACACATGCTTGACAAAATACTAATGAGCAGATTTGCAGCTGCATAATTGTTAAGCTGCTATTTTCTACCATGGATTTAAGAATTTTCTTAAATCCGTGATAAAAACCTGAGGACTTATCTTAATGAACCTGGTTCACCCTCCCCTCCTGTTGCTTGTTCCTGTCCCTGTGCCATCCCAGTCATTGTGCCAGCGTAAACATATATGCATTCACATGGTTAATCAGCAAGAGGAAGTACCTGACTTAAAAGTAACCCCATCACTTGATCTCAGCGCAGTTTCCCTGGCTGATGATACATCACAGATGGCTCTACAGACACTGGTAAACCTGAACACAGTCACTGGGAACATACAGCAGTGGAAGTGAACCACTGGAAGAGACATTCACTTGTAAGTGGTGCAGATGCTGGTGTCAAACTCTCAGCAATGCCAAAGAACCTGGGCCAGGACAGATGAAAGGACTGAAACTGATTCACCTGTTTGCCAGATCCATGCTTTGTACATAGTGGGACACTCCTTTCATTAGTAAAATGTGAACTAGTGCAAATTAAAAGAAAAAAAGAGTCTTCATATATTTCAGAAAACTTATTCAGCTTCCAGGACATCTGGGAAGAAAACAATCTTTATTTCACAAGCACTTTCATAGTTTTTTTTTCTGCTCTGTATTTGGATAGAACCAAGTATTGTCAAAAATCTTTGCTGCAAGAATATGGCAGAGAGAAAGTGTCCCTCTTCCAGCCAGCAGATGAGAAGTCACCTGGGAGGCAGGAGGTCAGGATTTCGCTGTCAAACCCAGAAAGAGCATTGAGGTCTCCGTGGCTGCTGTTGAATGCTGTACCCAGGACATGGCTGGTTCTGCTGAAGTGCCTGACATTTTTGACCCAAATTCCCTTCTCCCAAACGAATTTCGTAACAGAACTGGTACGTTCCCACAAAATAAAGTTTGAGTTTTTGTGAATCATTATTTCTGAAGTAAAAAAAAAAAAAAAAAAGGCTACACATACTCATCAGAATACTTGTAATCATCATCTGCATTCTCCAGGCTGGAGACTTCTGAAATACTAGACTAATATCAACACTGATCAGTTCTGCATCAGTATTTGGCTTTACCCTGCCAATATTATATCACGGCAGGGAAAACAGAGCTACTGTGAATGTCAAAGTTTATCTGCAATGAATGAATGGCAAAGGGAAAAAAAAGGATACAATTTCAAGCCATTTACGTCCTGTGACCTCTGAATATGGAGGACAAATGAAAGGAGACAGAACTGTTTGGCAGTAAATACTCCACTTGCTGGTCTAGAGAGAGTCACATCACAGGCTGGCTGATTAGGGTCTCAGATTTGACCCTTTCTCATCCCTCAGAACAGAAACGAAGCTCAGCAAACACAGTAAGCCAGCAGTGGTTATACTTTTGAACAAGACAGAACAGGCAGAAACACTGTATTCTGGGCACTGCTGCATCCAACCACTGAAAATCTTCCTGTGGCATTTTTTCAATAGAAAATAAAAGCCTTACAGTGATTTTCCACTCACTAAGATAGTGAAATTTCAGTATTTCATCAAATGATCATGCACCCACTACAAGAAAAAAATTTCTGTATTTCAGCTCATTTCTGTTAAAAACAATACCATGATACCTTACAGAAACAGCAGTCTGCATGGCCACTATAGTAATCCACTCTTTTGTTTTCTGGTGGGTTGGGCTCTGCCTGAATGACATTTCCAATCATCCCACCAGACCAGGGAAACTAGCTTCCCTTTACTGAGGGTCAGTGAGAAAGCTGTAGTAGGGTTTCCTGGAAGACCTACAGCAGCCTTCCAGTTCCTAAAGGGGCTACAAAAAAGCTGAGAAGGGACTTTTGACAAAGGCATGCCAAATGGATAGGGCAAAGGGGAATGGCTTCAAACTAAAAAAGGGTAGGTTTAGATTAGATATTAGGAAGAACCTCTTTACTCAGAGGGTGGTAGGCGCATTGGCACAGGTTGACCAGAGAAGTGGTGGCTGTCTCATCCCTGGAAGTGTTTAAGGCCAGATCCTGGTTGGATGGGGCTCTGAGCAACCTGGTCTAGCAGCGGGTGTTCCTTGCCGCGGCAGGGGGGATTGGAACAGGATGATGTTTAACATTCCCTTCCAACCCAAACCATTCTATGCTTCTAAGAGCTACAGCCTCCATGAAGGTGAAGCACTTGTAGTCGGGCACTTGTCCTTCAGATCCTCTGGGGCTTCACCCACTCACCCCCTTTCTGAAGGGGAGATCATCAGGCTGAAAATACGTTCAGCTTGTTCCCAGTGTGCTGGGAAACCTCTTGATGTAGTACTGGAAATTCATGTAATGATGTGTAAGATTGAAGGGATCAAAATGGAGCATTTTGTGCACACTTTGGGCACAATTCTGCTGAGTGCTTAATTTCTAGTTTTTGGGTCTGCATCATGCCAGTGCCAACTCCCTATTTGAAGACACAGAAAATGCAAGACCCTGAACTTAAATTTTAAGCAATCTGGAGACCTATGTGCATGAATGCACATTCTTGGAATGTGACAGCCATTTAAACTGCTTAAACACAACCACAATTGTGATGGTAACAGTCCAAGGGTAAGCATGGCAATAGCAACACACAACATCTTCAGCTCACTGCAGTTCTGCATTTATTGCAGCTGAACGAGCTATACCAGTGATGAACATCTTCATCCTGTAATGATTGCAAACATGTTATGAGGAAGTAACTGCCTTCATAACTATTTAAATCTCCAAAACACTCTTCAGTACAGAGCTGGTCCATTATACAGTGGCTCTGTGGCAGGGTTGGAAGCGGAACAGAAATTGCCAGCTCTAACATTAAGGCTGATTTCTGATGTTTCTGGGAAGGCCTCGGAGCAGGACCCCTGGGTGAAGTGGTTATATTCAGTGAAACAGCACAGCGTGAAATGAATTTGGAAACACAGTCTGCCCCGGATCAAAAGCTGGAACTCATTGAGGTATCGGTACGTTTAAGATTAAAGCTTTTAGGCTTGGTTTTTTTTAAGACTGCTTGAAAGCCATATCGTACCATTCTTTTTCTGGTCTTGAAAGGTTTAATGACTAGATGATGAGCTACAGCCCTGCAAAGCTAAAGCCAGGTGCTCCAATTCAATTTTAAATGTGTTGGGAATGAGTTGGCATGGAGAGGGCAGATGCTATGTCACTACCCAAAAACAAAAGCAAAAATACCAGCTGCTCACAAGGCTTCATGCTATAGAGAGGATAAGGGAGAGGCTTTGCTCTGAAGAAGGCTTACTGCAAAGAAACTCAAATACTTCTGTTTTCTTATCACTGACGGCACCAAGTCAGTTATGTGGCAGGTCCCTCTTTGCAGCTCAAGCCATAAAAATCACTTACTTCAGAAAGTGAAGGGTGAAGCCAATTCACAGATAACGATTAATTTTATTACCATCGCACTCTCCAGCAGTGCGAAGAGGGTATTTCACTGAGAGCTGAATACAAACACGAGAGATGCTAGCATGGCTTGGGTTTGTAATTTACGTATTATAGATCATTTTTCTGCAGCTGGGAACAAAAGACACAAAAGATAGTTCCTATGGTATCAGAAAACCATTTTGAAGGTAATGGGTGCTTAATCAAGGGCTGAATTATGCCTTAGTTAGTGCAGAACACCCGGAGTCCACTGTGGCTCAGACAATCATCATCTCCTCAGCATCTTTTTGGAGCAGTGCCTTGCCTTACTGCATCTATCCATATCCCTGTGCTCTAGAGAACAACAAGCAGCTACAGTACAGGGCTGGCTATAGGACTTCTTGGATGGCCAGAAGGAGGTTATGCAGTTTGTACAGTCCCAGACCATTGCCCTCTGTGATGCTGGAACTCCAACTGCCGCTCTTAGCCAACCTTTGGGACCACATCCCTTGTCCATGCAACTGAAAGCTGGTCTGGTAGTCTCTGAGCTGAGTAAACAAGAGAACATCTCTAACTGGAAACAGTCCCTGAAACTGGGAACTTCCTAGGCTGGTAAAAGCAGAGTGCTGGAAGGGCACACACGAGCAATATAGACACACAGTGATCATCACTGCAGACTGCAAGAGCAGGCACAGTTAATCCACTTCTCCTTTATAATTAACATGTTAACAGCCAGGCTAGGGAAGACCTAATAGTCAATGAACTTAATAAGTTTATTCCATACAGATTTTTCCCATAATGTGTTTTCCATAGATAATTGCATCTGTCCATTTTGTGGTTGGGATGTACTTTGACTATCTGCAAGGAAAAGTTCCACCCATAAGGGGTCAGTACCAGAAGGTAAACTGCATGAAGAGGCTGGGGAGAAGAGAGCAATGTCAGAAAACATTAATTTTCTACATTGAGAAAGATTTTTCTACAAAGATCAGCTCCTACTTGGCCTCCTTGGCTTCAGCTGATTTGATAACCCTCTTCACAGTGCTCCTTCTCAGCTACTCAAACTTCTCTTGATGGTGTGGATGAACTGACACAGGTGTGTCCTGCACTGCATCCTACCCTGGAAAAGGTTTATTGAAAATATTATCTGCATCAAAACAGGAAAGGAGGGACATCAGAGGGGCAATCCTTTATTTTCTCATTTTAAATGTCTTGTAGCTTCATATTATCTTTAATTTATATGTGTTTGTGCTCTTAAGCCTGGAAAAAAACCCAAACCCATGATGTTTTGGGGCATGGGGAAGACATTTCCAAAATCTGGAAAGAAGAATCCCCACTGTGCCTTCTCAGCAGTTATTGCTGAACAAACCTTTTGTTGACGGCGATTTACAAACTCTTCTCACAGTGTCTGTTCCTCTTTCTGAGTTCACAGTCCTTTGTTGAAAGATCCCACACTCTTGGCCATCCCCTTTGGTACACAGTGATATAATAGTGGATTTCTAAACCTTTCATATCATTCTTCCTTCCTCTCCCACAGAGTCTGGGAACACTATGAAAACCTCCAAAACAAAGATAATTAAGCAACTCAACTACATGTTTGTTTTATTTCCTGGAGAACCATCTTTAATGAGGTCCACTGATTCAATTACAACATAAGTTCTCCCTACTATTAATGAGGTTTTACCAGTAACTCTTTTGTTTTGTGCAAGTAACTTCCTTTCACTGGATTACAGGGACATATTTCCATTATTCTTCTCAGTGACTTTTGATTCAACCCAATGTAAGACTGAGTGGAACTGGAAGATGACACAGCCCCTGTGCCAGAGTGACCTGATCCTGCACAGTTCATCTCAGAGAAGTAAATGTTTTCCTGATGAGAATATCCCTGAGGGGCCTGTGACAGGCAAGATGTGACAGGGTCCTAGGCAAGAAGTAGCAAAGTCATGCTATTCCCACATGCTACAGGAGGTTTAGTCTAACAAATAAAACTCGTAGGACAAATGCCCTCGGGGAGATATTCATTAATCCATAGGAAGAACTGCAGTGCTGTCTCCACAATCCCTGCACTGTGAGTTCAGACTGCAGGGGTACAGTTCTGTATCAAATTTAGTAGAGAACTCATTATGATTTCCCAGAGCTTGTCAGCCTCCAGGGCAGTGATTTGTACTCTGTATAAAAAAATCAATCTATATGCTAGAGACTGTATGTGTTTTGTTTGCAAACCAGATTCTGCTGCACTGAGAAAAACAGATTTTTAAAGATGAACTAGACAAACTTCCCCAAAGAACAGCTGGTTTGGCATATTGGCTTTGTGAAGGATATATGAACTTTGCAGGGAGTTAAAAATAGCAATAATTGCTCTATTGATAGGAAAGGTGAAGACAGATAGTTAATGCCAAATAAGAGGTGAAAAGATGCAGCTGTGTATTTTTAAAGAAACTCAAATCCAATGCCTTGCTTCTTCCCACAAAAGCGATATTAAGGTCCTCATAGAGTTCTAGCCAAGATAATGGGAATATATCTTTGGCTCTACAGACAAATAGGTGAGCCTGACATTTCTTTTGGTTTTGACTAGATTCACAAATGTCTTTACATGCATGAAGTGTCTAAATACAAGCTTCAGTGTCTTTTGGTAAAGGAGAAGAGTAAAATCAGTGCATAGAGAACAGGACTGCGATACTACAAGAAAATCAGGTGTCATGGGAAGAAGACCTAGAGAAATTCTGAGAAATTAGTAAGAGCAATAGAGCAGCACAGAATCCCAAATGGGGTGGGACACATCGTGCATGTGTATATGCAAACAACTGAGTCAAAGACTGTTCCTGCCTGGATGAAGCACTTGCTGGTTTCCTCTTCATGTATAGGAAAATACCTGTAGAGAAGGGAGGCCTCATGGAGCAAGCAGTAACAAGGACATCAGGTTTTGGGCTACAGCCAAGTGCATGGGCAGAATCCTGAGGCAAAACCCAAATTCTCTGTGTGAATCTGGCACACAGATTCTGGTGGATTTGCCCTCCTGACCCCAAAGAAAATGAAGTCTCCCTAAGTAATTCCACATCAGTTTTACAGCTAAGACTGTCACACCTTTTCATGCCAATTAGTGAGTGAAACAAGCTAGTCCAGGATGGAAGTGAGAAGCTCCTCCACATGGCTATGTCTCAGTTTCAGGAGATGCTATTCTTTCACCTCATGAGGAAAGGGGGCAGGGTAAAATAAGTTTCTGCAGGAGGTTTGCCAAGCACAAAACCCAGTATCTCTGCAAGACTGTGGCAGTTTCTGTGATGTTGCAGACACACATTTCTCCCCAGTGTGATGCTGCCACTAGACAGGAAGAATTCAGCATAAATTACAATGCTTGCATTCCTAAGCCTATGAAAACCAGCCTCCATCATCACTTTGAACAAGCAACTATGTCTGAGAAGAAAGATCAAGGCAATTTTAAGGTCTAAATGTGATCCAAAACATTGAGAGAATACAGTTTTAAAAGCCAATTTTACAATGTCTGGAAATTTTTCCCACTGTACATGCAGCTGATCATGTGACTTGTGGTTGCATATAATTTGGGTTTGGTGCTATAGAGAGCACTAATTTCCTTTTGAGGTTCCAGCAAATTACATAAAATGAGGCTTGTGCACTTACTGCTTGCACGCAAACAGCACCATGCCGTGCGTATGGAGGATGGGAGTCTCTCCGCAATTTGTCTCGTTTGCTACTGCCACCCAAAAAATTGGGTTGCTCCAAATGTAGGCTGGAGCTGGATTACAGTTCATGGATTATTGCTGATGGCTGTATTTGGTTAAACTTGACTGAAAAGTACTGCCTAAGCCATAGAACTAGCTGTTTCACAAGAAAATTGCTTGAATGGAAGCTTAATCTGAATGGAACCAAGAATAGTTTTGTTACTGACTTTACCAGACATGCTTTCTCCACTGTACCATTCATATGTCCTTATATGCTGCTTCTACTAAAGCTTTGTAGAAAGGAATCAGCAGCAGCAGCTTCTTGAACAGTACCAGATGTTCTTTGCACATCCTCATCAAACCCGGGACAACCAGGCTTGACTCCTGAACCACAATTTTGACAGCTGTTCAAGGAGATCTAACACATGCCTGCTTCAAAGCTTCTGAGATGTTTACAAAATATTCAGACACCCTCTCAGATAAAAGATTCTAGAGAAAGGCAATGTTTTCTTAAAAAAATTAGGAACATGAGAAATAAACAAGGCTTTAAATAAGAAATTCGTCATCTTAGTAAAACAAACATGCTAGAAGAAGCACCATTAACCTGTCCTCCAATGATACAACCACCACTTGAAGGCACCTAAACATGCAGGTAAACACAGAGCATCCTGCAGAAAACCTGCGTAGGCCTCCATTTCCTGTTTGAGTAATTTGCACAACTTCTGTTTTTCCCTCTCACTGCTTCTGCAGTCCATCTGCATGGTGAGGTCCTTGATGGACTTCAACCCAGGCAGCTTATGCTGGGGCTCAGCAGAGAAACTGGCATTGTAACTGAGAGGCATACAGCACTGAGAATGTCCAGTTCCCTTTGGAAGGCTGGATGAGATCTTTGTGCCGTTCTCATTTGGCAGCTCACCTTAGAGTTTAGGCCTGCTTTGCACCATGATGAAATTTTTCCTCCCACTTCTCAGCCTTCCACATACTCAGCCTGCTGATGGTTTTGACTCTCACGGCGTTAAGCAACTTGCTTCCCTCTCTTTACTCCAACATTTCTACAGCTGTATTTCACAAACCCTCTTTTTAACAGTGACAGGTAGCTAAAGCTGTATACACAAGCATATCTCCCTTCCAGTGTGTGTATATATATATATACATATATATATACACACACACACATGTAGCATCAATGCATGTCCTTTTCCAATCCAGCCTCCAGCCAGCCCTAGGATGATCCCCATGCTGACCTTCGGGGCTGTCATTTTGCCAAGCACATGTTTTTCCTAAGCACATGTGGATCAGTCATGTAACTGTCCAAACTACTTTTGGCACCATGAGGAGAGCAGCTAGCCTACCATGACTACCCTCTGACCCGCCCTGTTGTCTGAATACTTTGCTTCAAACTTTTTCTTCCTTTTTAATGCAGAGAGGATAAAAGGAAGATGAATGAAGTGCTCACATACGTGCAATCTGACCTTTCGTGTCTTCAGCTCTCATCACCTTTGTGTGCACTCTCCTCTTTGTCTCCTGTCAACTCAATTTGGGCTGTTGCTAAATTCTGTGCAGCTGAATGCACAGCACTCGGCACGCTTGGCCCTGATACCAGAGCATCTGGACTGCAATTTGTACAATAACACAAATACAAAATGATACATACTTTCTATCAAACCTCCCCTCCAGGACCTCTAAATATTCTTCCAATGATATAGTTCTTTAATTTTCCACTCTCTTTGCTCCTCAAAATTTCAATTCTATTGTTTCCATATGGTGTGAGTAGATTATCTCCAAATATTCCAGGTGACAAAATACCACTAATTTCATACAAGTGGTTTAATTTTTATCACTTTCTTGAGATTGAGCTTAACTGCTTTAAGTTTCAAAAGCACATGCTGCACTAGAAAGATATTTACACTAGACTATAAATCAAATAAGGAATAAAGTTCCTGAGATTTTTCCAAAAACAGTTAAAAAATGAAACTCCAATCCTCCTCTTCCAACTGTTTTAAATCAATGACAGTATGAAACAAGTTATCCAACTGCAGAATTAAAAAAAAAAGTACAATTACTCTGAGATGAAATTTAAAGATTAAAACCCATTTGATTCCTTGAACTGTTTGACAAACATTTCTGTGGAACAGCAATTGCAGCAAGATGTTATGAAATATTTATGTCAGTTTATAACATGCGTGACCACATGTTGGTCAAGACAGCTGAACTGTTCATTACTGCTAGGAAGCTGTAAATCAGCTCTCTGGCAAACCTTCACATGAGTTTCAAAATAAACCGGTTCTGTTCTTGATTCCATTAGATGCTATAGCTTAAAATGCAAACAATATTATTCTTGGCACGGCTGCTGCCTGTCCACCTCGGCACAATTACTCCAGCCTCTCCTAGCTTAGATGAGCATTGTCCAAGGCCAATGCAGCAGCTTCCTTCCTCCAGCAGAATGAGCGTTCTTCTGTAACTGAGACAATTTGCCTAAATGACACAAAGATTAAGTGTGACTGCCATAAGGGTAACAAACACAGCCCAGGCTCTTTGAACACACAAGTGTTACCCCCAAATAATATGATTTATGGATGATCAGGCAAAGGCAGTGGCTAAAGCATTTATTTCTCTCATGCGCCTCTGTTTGTCAGGAGAGACCAACTGAAGAACCAAATCCTCAAACCTGCTATTCAAAGTTGGGTTTCTACTTAATAATAATATCTGCCTTGCTAAAAAGGGATGTCACAATGTGGGGAGTACTGGAGGCATGTTGGATGGGGTTTTGAGCAACCTGATCTAATGAGTGACATCCTAGCCCATGGCAGGGGGGTTTGAAGTAGAGAATCTTTAAGGTTCCTTCCAATCAAAACTATAAGTCTGTATTCTGGGAAAAATAAGGTTATAGTTCAGCACCCGTATGATTTTGTCAGTTGTCAATGGCTATATGGAGTTTTGTCATATACACCAATATACTTCTTCCTGGGGTTAAAACTCAGATAAACACTATCCATAAAATCCGAGTGAGGGACCACTCCTGAAGCTGTAGGTTACCATTATGTTAGTATTGAACAAAACCTAAGAAGTCACACTCTGCTTTATTATCCCTCACAATAAAAGCATGTTTGTCAGAGCATGTGTCCATATGGCATGTCTTTTGTGTATTTAAAAAAGCTTTGTCTTCTGTCCCATCAGTACCCAGAAGTGCTGACTTTGCCAGGTCAGTCATTAACCAGTATCACCTACTTTCTGTCAATCTCTCTGCCTTGCTCCCACATGGCAGCATCTTTTCCAAACCCAGAAGAGGTTGGCAGTTTTGACTGATTGATCCTTTACTGATGTTGATTAACTAAAGCATGCCCTCAGAGGGAAGTTGTGAAGCTCAAGGCACCCCAGGGAGTTACTGAACAGTTATTTAAGAATGCACGTACAACAGCACCAGCAGCCTCTTCAATAAATAAAAGCCATAGTCTGGACAAAAGTCCATGAGTACTAAAGATGGTATCCCAGTCCTGATATCCGTGTGGTTAGTGTGGGTTTTTTTGTGCAGCTCTCTAATACTATGCAATGGTCAGGAGGAAGCCAATGGGATACTTCAGTCCCCACAGCAGAGTCATGTACTGCCTCAGGAGCTGACTTGGCTCCTCTAGGGCCCAAGGGAAGCTCCTAGAGAGTCACTTGGGCAATGGCATTTCCGAGCTCAACTGCATTTCCATTCCTAGGGCAGTTTCTACTCCTTCATTGCAATACAGATGTAGCTTGGATATTCTGTCCTTCTCTCTCTCTCTCTTCTGATATTCTTTCACAGAAAATGCAAAGCAGTTACGTGGCCGAGGTGATAACAAATGCCAGATTATCTCGTGGCAGTTGCTATTTCCAGGATGTATCACTCAGAGCTTTCAGGAACGTCAGTGAACATTGTGTTTGGGCTGCAGTAGTGACACACTGTCATCGTATTTCCTCTGATGACTTCCTGAAGCAGGGCTTTTGTTTTTTCGAGCTGATATTAGATGTGTGTGTGCCAGAAACTAAGGAAATAAATACCATTCCAAACCTGCAGGATGAACCTTACTGCTACTTCAGCACAAAATAAAGAAAACTTGCACTAAAAGTTGATTATTTTTACAGTTATTAGTAACTTGTTATTAGTACTTTCATGAAAGCATTCTGTGTACAAATAATGTCAGTGATAAATACAGAGGATCCTTCAGTCAGTTCCTACCCATTTGTTGCTCTAGGCTGTTAGGCAACTTGGTGTACACTAATTTGAAGATCACAAAATAACTCCAGCTCGCACAGAGTAGCTACCTGCTGCCTTTGGGACAGTGGCAATTGTGAGTCCACCAGCCTTCTGTTCAAGTGTATACACTGCTTTCCACCTTTGGTCTTGCTTTTTAAACAAATCAATCTTTAAAGTCCCTTTCAACCCAGCCCATATCACAATTCAATGGACTGAGCTCTTGGTTACACAGATTGAATTCTGACTTAGAGCTTGATCTCTGTGCCACCTCAGCATCTTGTCTGCTGAGACAGGGCAGATACCATGTCCCAAGGCAAATTGTGTGCAAGCTGCGTACATGCTGTCAAGGACATCTAGCTCTTGAAGAAGCTTTCAGAAAATGCCAAGTAGATCCTGCGTGTGACCTTGTGGAAACATCTAAAAGCTTTTCCCTTCAGCAACTGTATCCCTCACAATTCAAAGCAACCCTTTATTCCTAAAGCCCTCTCAACTCGACCCTTCAAAAACATAAAGCACAATGGCGAGCCTAACCACAGATGCAGTCTGGACTCCCCAGAGGAAGGAGTGCCACATCTTCCCATCTAAGTCCCAGGATGACAAAGAGCGAGTTATATGAAGTCTAAAGATGAGAAAGTAGGAGGATCTAAAGACAAAACCACTGAGTTAATCCTTCTGCTCAAATAACTTTTAAAAGTGAAAACTTCAGAGACAATTTCAGAAGTTTGTCTGAAAACCATCTCTTGTGCCCAAGGCTTGCTGATTTGTTCTGAGCCTAACACAGGCTTTCACTCAGCAGCAGGCTAGGGTGGGAATTATGAAGCTGACATTTAGGCCGGGCAAATCATACCCTGTATGTCCTGAAATGGAAAGCAAAGTGGACTAAGTTTCCTTTGTTCCTTAGCACTCATCCTAGGTCTTCTTTCCAGCTTAAGACAAATTGGACTCCAGTGGTAAAACCCTGGCTCCAGCAAACTACACAGCAAAATTCATGTTGCATCCAGAGCAGATAAGACATGGTAAGTCTCTGGAATTCCAAATTCCTTGGAATTTGTTTGCTAGACAAAAATAGAAATGTAAATAATGAAAATCATTCCATTGTTACTAAAAAAAATAAAACGTCCTTTAACTGAAAGCTGAAGCAATGGCAAGATATACCCAGGTTTAATCACATTAAACCTGTGAGGTCCTGTGTGGAGCAGGGAGGAGGATTCAATGATCCTTATGGGTCCCTTCCAACTTGAGATATTCTATGATACTATAGACTTCAGGGTTTTTAAAATAAATAGAATTTCTGTAGCAAAAGAAATGTCATATTATTAAGCTATATTTCTTGGAAGGAAAACTCATGCTTTTTAATTTATACAGAATCAACTGAATCAAAGTCCAGTATCTGGTATTGGATGTAACAAATACCAAAGAAGTGCACTCCTTCAAATATAAATCCCTTAATTTCTGTTACTCCGAAATGCCTCAACTTGGTGTCTTTGGACTTGAATTTTAGCTAGCAGGTACAATATTTTCTTTTCATTTGGGCTAGACACAAATTTGGAAAACCAGCTCATATTTGATAAAGGAGCACTGGTTTTCCTTCCCCATACTTTTACCAAAAAAAGAAAACATGAAAACAGAGCCATACTTTCCAGGAGTATTTAGGTACTTGTAGATGCATATATACACACAGCTGGATTATCAAAGATATATCAATAAAATAGCTCTCTAATTTGCACTGTGTTCAGATCCCAGTGGTTTAATACAGCACTGCCTAAATAATTCCACAATTCTGATTGAAAAGGTAATAAGAAACAACACATTCTCTACTGGATGTATTTTATTTTATGAATTTGCTCTTCTCATAAGAGGGGCAGGGTACATGCACACATACACACAAAACCCCAAAACAAACAAAAAACCCAAAGAAACCAAAAACCAAAAAGGTAAGCCATAAAACATTTCTTTAAAAGAGAGCTCTAATTTCCAGCCAAATAGCCCTAATATAAAGTCAGAGTAAAAGCATCTGAAAAAAGGAGAACATGTATGAATGGATCTAGACAAGCTACCTGGCCGCTCAACTAAAAATAATGTCTTGGTGCTGGCTTCTGGTAAGATGAATTTGCTTACAGAAAAACATGTGCAGAAGCATTGTCAGCCAGGGAAAGAGAACATTAAGGAAAAGAAAAAATATAAAACCAGGTTTCCTGCTTGTTACAGGTCCGGCCATCCCACTTCAGTGAGCCAGGACTCCCTCCAGATCCTTTACTCCAGCTGGATGCTGTTTCTGCACCACAGTGTTGTAACCGGTGAGTTGCTTCCACTACAGGGGTTCACTTCGATGAGGGGGCCAGGTGTGAGTTTTCCTAGATGGACATTTTGTTGGACAACAAAGCTCCTTATCTTTCAATTTTGAGGCCTCCTCTGCAACTTCCAAGGCTCAGAGCACCCCAGCATACTAAAAGGATGTACATGTGCGTTTAGTGTTTTGCTAACGAGAGGGTCCATAATCACTAGGGGGTTAGTGTCCCCAGCAAAAGGGCTTAAGATAAAATAGCATTTTATTGAAAAAAAGAGGTCTCTGTTAGTTGATTTCTTCTATTTAACCATGAATAAACAAACAAACAAAAAGTTAAAAGTAAATCACAACACATTTTTCACATGAAGCCATGGAAATGTATCTTTTATGATGATTTTTTTTTGTTTGCTTAGAGGAAGAGGAAACAATGATGTGCAGATATTAAACTGTACCTAGGAGACAGACAAACTCTGTTAGCATGGTTTTGTCAGCAAACATTTGATTGCAGCTTTCTTTAGAGCCTGGAGCAGAGCCAGGTGGTGCCTATTGATGGCACTGAAAGAAGCGAAACACGATGGAAGTCAGTCACCAGAAGAGACCTTTCTTTGCTTCTGCTTTGCCAAGTTGCTTGATGAGGTGGTTGATGGAAACAGCTCCTTTTCATCAGTTACAATGTGATTCTTTCAGGCTCTTTCTCAGCTCAGCCTCATTGTCAGCCCCTTACATGGGCCTTTGCCGAGTTCTGCAATGAAGTCACTATAGAAATGACATGATGAGCATGTACTGACCTCCCAGCTGTGTTTCCTGGTCCCGAAATAAATTTGAGCTCAGTTATTATGGTGCCTCTGATTTAATAATTGGCTTTTGGGAGACACTCAAATGATTCAAAAGGAATCTTTTCTTAGGGTCAATCCTGTCCCTATTGTAGCCTATGGGAATTCTGCCACTGGACTTTAATGAGACAACAATTTGGCCATTAATCCATGAAAATTTGCTACTCTAGTTCACACTGCCCTCCCATTTAGGACCCTGTTGTTCAATTCACTGTGAACCAGCTTGTTTTCATTTTCAAGATAATTGTGCAAGACCCAAGAATAATTCCAACAACAAATTCAGCAGGAGCAGGCATTAGATGCATTAACTGTATGTCTGCTGGCTAGAGACTGCCAAACCCCACTGCAGAATACTCCCAAACCTACTAACAGTCACTAAGTCACTGAACACATGGAAGCAGCGCTTTCCCCCCTCACTTCAACAAAAAGACAACAAAAGACCCATAAACAAGGGGTTTCTATGGTGCATAGCCTGGGACCACGAATGTCTTTCACCTCCTAAAGCAGCAGCTGATTCTTCAGGTCAGGGAACACCAAGGATCAACTTCTCTCCAGTTGCATGTCAGGGCTCACACTAGTGGGACTGTATCTTAGGGCAGACCTTCCAAATTGCCTCTTGCACATCCCGGATGACTTCTCTAAGCTTCTATTTATCACAACATACTGCATTTTTGTAGTCTTGTTTGAGTTGTAGGTCACTGAAAATCTTCTAGCTAGATACAAATGTTCTTTTAGAAATGTCCACATATTGTTTGCTGTTTAGCAGATGTGCACTTGTGCTCCTAAGCACTCTTCACTGGCATGCTTAGAAGCAATTTCTGGGGTTTGTAGATTAAACACCAGTGAAAATACAGCCAATTTTCAGAGGTCACCAAACTCACAGTAATTCACACTAATTTTAAGTCTGTTAGCTAACTTTTCCTACCTTGGCAATTGCTCATCACTCTCATTCACATAATTCTAAGTTATACTCCTGCACTTCATTCCTATGATGTTTTGCAGTACCTGGAGAAATACCTTATAAATACAAAGGCAGATTTCTCTGTGTGGAAGAGGGTTAAATAAAAGAATATCCAGGTTTCTGTGTCTCTGGTTAATAAAACATAAAATTTCTCTCCTGTTTCCTCTCATCGATCCTGTTTAAGTGGTCTCGCACGCTGTGAAAACACACAAGGGTGCTATTATGTACAGGCAGTAGGTACAGCAGGTTTCAGTGGACTGTAACTGATTTGTTTCAGATGAAGAGATGCTGTTAACCACCACTGCGAATATAATTGCTTAGTTGATTTCCACATTCTTGTCATTGTTGGCCTGACTACTGCAAGAACAAGCTGGTGAGGAATTCCCTAATGCTGGATAAAAAAAGAAAATAAAAAACTTCAGGTCAAACCAGAAGTTCACCCAGACGTGCCCACACCAGAGGCAACACAAATATGCCTTTCCACCACTTCACTGCTTGCCCTTTGCCACTTTTTTTAGCCCAGAACCAAGTCCAAGAAGAGAAACCCTCCAGGTGAGGAGAGAAAGGGATCCTTCCATATGGTCAAAACACTGAGGTGCCACCTTCCAAGCAAGCTCTGGGATGTAGAGTATCTGATTTCTTCTGCCACACATGGCAGGGGGCTCAGAAGCCCTTAGCTAACTTTCAGTACTGGCTGCTCCTCACAGTCTGTCCTTACACAAAGCACAGCTCTGCTCCCGATGCCTTGTCTCTGTAGCACACCCTGTGCTAATATGTTTGTGGGAAAGCCCCCACATGCCAACCAAGATGTGAGTTGGGCGCTTCCACCTCAGTTAATTTGTCACACAATTTATCTTGGTGGTTCTGGATTTGGCTCCCTCCTGTCTTGCAGGCTAAGAGCCACCCTGCGTCACCTGCAGTCTCCAACAAAGACTGAAGCCTGCTCATGCCAGATTCTATACACACACACACACACACAGGGTACATGGGTTCTGGTCTAAAGCTTGGTGAGCAGCACAGCACTAGGAACGGAATGTTATGGGGAAGGTTTTGCAGAGGTGTAACTCAGGAAGTGTTGCAGTGCATGGGTACTGTGTATCCAGGCAACCTTAGCCTCTACTGCTATTTCATACTACATTTCTTATCAAGATAATTTGGATTTTTGTTAATTTTGTCTCTCTCATGAAACACTCCCCTCCATACCCTTCCTTCTCTGACTTAATTCTTTTCCAAACACCAGAAATGAAGGCCTCCTGATTTTACAAAGGCTTTGGAAATGCTTTTTCCTTCATTTGACATGTAATGTCAAGTGCACACATAATTCTTTACAGACTGGGAGCCTTAGGCTTTCTCTCTTACCTTTTAACTTATCTCCTTTGTTGTTCTTATCTAAATCTGAGGCGTACTGTATTATTCATTTATCAGCGAAACTCCTTTGAAAATAAGAAGGAAACAATGCCATTTATAGTATTTTGAACATTTTACTTGGTTCAGGAAATTAACTAACATAAATTCTCCTCACGAAAAAAACCCAAACCAAAACAAAAAGCACTGTGGTGAGACACAGTCCTTTGCAGAAACAGCCCGGCAGCACTTACTATTGATAACTACACTTGTGAGCATTGCTTAGCAGGAGCACAGACACAAAAACTCAATTCAAGGACAGTGAGTTGCAGACTGAAAGAACAACAGCATATTTCTTTTCAATGAATCTGAAAGTTTTGCTCTGGACTATGAACAAACCCTCAAAATATTCATATTACAATAGCCCTTGTCATATCACAACCTTAGGGTCTAAAGCATGCTGTAAGAAAAAAAACAGGGGATCAAAATGCAGCAATGGAAAAAGGTGGGCTCTGTCCCATAGAGACAACTGGTAAAGAGAGGCAGAAGACAGCAAAGGCGCAGTACTGATTAACATGATGAGCTTCATCCTCAGCACAAGCCTCACAGTACTCTCAGCACGCCCACTGCCAAGTCAGTAAGTCATCTCAAAAATATTTGTTATGTCAAAGTAATCCTCTGTGCAAGTTGTTTTAGTGTAGGATGACATTCGTCTCAGAAGTAAAACACAGAGGATCTTTGGCTGAATTCTTACTGTGAGTGACATGAAGAAAAAACCCTCGCCACAGGACACCGATTTATTGCCTATGGCTCCACTGAAATGTCTGCATAGGAAATCAGGCTACTCCGATGGGGCTGCATGACGCGCAGCTGGGCATGCCGTGTAAATGAGGAGCTCACAGTGCCAGCTTTGGCAGTCACCAGGCCTGCTGTGGACAGACATGGCTAAGCAGGACAATCATTCCATAGCATAACAGACAGCCAAGGGATGCTTCCTCAGAGGGACTATACTGGGCAGACACTATGGACCTATACAGCAGAGAGGAAAAGAGGGCATGTTGTTCTTTGAATAAGCAAGAAAGACTGAGCAAGACATGCTCCAAATTTCGCCTTACTTAGGTAATTGGGATGCAATACCAGCTGCAAGAGGCATGTAACCAGAATAAATTACTGTATCATTAACTACTTAATAGGCAACAAATGCCCTCAGAATTAGTTGGGTGAGCCAGGAAAAGCAGAATAGAAGTAGACAATGATACTGTATGAGATTTTTTCCTTCTACTACTACTAAGTAGCAGCATTAGGCCACCCCCACTAAGGACAACATAGATCTGGAGGCTGTAAGAAGTTCTGGGATGGCACTACACCAAAGGGTATAGATGGCTCCTAGTAAAAATCCACTGCCAGGGATGTTGTACTTGAGTCCTATTACATTTTTTCACATATTTTGTGAATACATCACTGATCCTGTAAATCCGACAGGCAGTAAATAATAAGTTAAGGATTAACTCATTTCCCCAATAGTTCACTTCCCACATACATTTTACTGTGAACACAAAGGCATTTCACCTTTACAACACTGCTGTCACGCAAAGTTCACAAGCTGAATTTCGTGGTCTGTGTCTGAAATGTGCAAAATGACTTTTCAGTTTTACTGCACCAAAGGGAAGCTTTTCCAGACTGCAGAACTGCAGCCAAACATGGATGTTTGATTTCAGCCTTGCAGGAAGGGCTGAGAAGCACACGCAAACACTCCTGCCAGTGCAGCCCTTCAGGAAGGTCACAGGCTAAGGGTTTACAGCACTTTCCCTAAAATGAGAAAGGAATTAAGCCATTGTTTCTATACTGGACAAAAGGTTGAAGAAAGACTCAAAGGCCAGAGCTCAGTGGTAAGCAGATGGAGCCCTCCGAATGTTTCATAAACTTCTTTCTCTCCTTGAATTAACTTGGCATTTGCGGGGGGCATCTCTGATAGTGAGACCAAGAGCACTTTTCTTTGAGGTGGTACCAACAGAGCAAGGTTCTGCCCAAATATACTATAAAGGACAGGAAGTCCAGCTTTCAGGTCCATGCACACAACAGAGCACAAATACACACCTGCAAGATAAGCAATGCTTTGAGAGATGTGGTGCTTAGGCACACAGTTTAGTGATGGACTTGGCAGTGCTGTTTTAAGGGTTGGACTCAATCTTAAAGGTCTTCTCCCACCTAAAGGATTCTACAATTCTGTATCAGTAGCTTAACTTGGTCAGGTAGTCACTTTTTGAAAAGTGTATCAGCTTTGGTGGTATTCAAAGGAATGTCTTTCTAATACGCGGAAAATGAGAGAAAGCAGAAAATATTAAAAGGGAAAGAAAGAGGCTCATGTTGCAGGCTGCTTTGAAACAGGACTCAATATCTGAGAATAAATAAAAGAAGCCATGCAATGAGAATCACCTGTGAACCACTCTGACTGCAGGGACCAGTTTGATCCATTATAGAAAAGTGGAGAAAGAATAGCAGCACATAGAAAAGTCAGAAACAAAGCAAAAACGCTTCAGGTAAATTCTGATACAGAATTCTAGAAGCCTGGTGAAATTATAGCTGTGTGACAGTTCAGCATAGGAAAGACCATACTTTGGAGATGTTATGCAAAAAGAAGCTGATAACATGCTGACATACTGAGTATAACCTTTAGAGAGACACAGAGTGCCTGCTTACATCGGGATGGGGGTTGATGCTGCTCAGAGTGATCCAAAAGGAAGGTACTAGGTACACAGAAGTGAACTAATAGCTAGATAGCCCTCAAGAAAGGTCAGGTAAGATTGTATCTGAAATAGGCTAAATTGTAGCTCACAGACCAAGGAAAGCGGTTTGGAAGGAGATTTACATTTGGAGAAATTAAATATAAAATGTACATCACACAAGGTGATAGTAGTTACACTTGTGGTTACGGTTAAGGTCTTTTCCCTTGATCTTTGAGAGAAAGGGACAAATGGAAGGATTTCCTCAAGAAGTCCATGAGTGAAAAGAAAATAGAATGTGATGAGAGAAATATGAATAGGGGCAAAGAGCCACAGAGGCCAAAGCATGTTGGGACTTCAAGAATGTCATGGACTTTGTTGAGGGTGGCAGATATAGAAAGAAGTGTGTAAAATACTGCCCTTGAGTTTTTCCTATCACAAAGTCACTAGATATGCTTTTCCCAGCAGGAATATGAAGCTTGTAGCACACAGTTATTTAGATCACAGAGTAATACTGCTTTCAAACTTCTATTACAGAACAAGAAACTTCCATATCACTAAGATCTGGTCCACTGACTTCCCATTCCTGGTGTCACATCTCTTCTCTCTGCAAAAAAAAANAAAAAAAGAAAAAGAAAAAGAAAAAAGTGATGCAAAGGATTTATTGCTTTTTTTAAAGCACAGCTCAGTTGCAAATAGAAAACAGGGAGAAACACATATGAAAAGCACAGCAAAACATCAGAAAGGGTGAAGCAGAGACAAAGGAATGACAATAATCTGTGGGTGCACAACTCCTCTCCCATGGAAACAGGTTGAACATTTTGATATGCAAGGCTTGTATCAGCCTTCAAACAGCCATAAGATAGGAAGTCTTGCACTCCTTGGAAATAAATACCAAGTCTTCAGAAACCTTGCTGAGGAATCTGTCCTATCCAAAAGCTCCAGGTCTCTGCATCAGCCCCTACAGGGAGTCTACCAACAAGGCAACACTACTACCAGAAGCAATACTGGGCTAGCCCAGTGGGATCTAGAGGAATGTTTGAAGGTAAGCCAGCAACATCCTGCAGCCAACGTCAAGAGAGGAGATTCCCCTCAAGCTGGGGTCCTTCTCTCTTCCTTCCTCTTCTGATTCCTTCTGAATTCTGAGCATCTCATCAGGACGATTCTTAGATTCAGAGACAAAACAACTTGAACATCCATAACGTGGAAGTTATGGAACACTTCCCCCAGCAGCACACATCTATTTATAGTGCCCTTTACTAATGCAGGCTCTTCCCAATTCTGAACCTAGAGGACTGCATATTTTAACAGGGTATTCATTTCATTTTAAAAAAGCATCCCCTAACTGTAGCCAGATGTCCACTGAACTCTGCAAAAAGCTTTTTCTACCAGTGCCACTTGCTTTACTTTTACATCTGTTGCGTAGCTCAGGAATTAGCAGAATGTAAAATGTTTTATGAATTCCCTCTGCTCTCATTCAGTGTTAATATATTCAATATGTTTTTCTAAAACCACATCACGTTTTTTCCATTTCTTCTAATTTACTTGCATAACTTAACTCCCAAAGCTAACCTGGAAAATTCACAGAAATTGGAGACAAACCCCATCCACCTATATAAAAGCTCAGCCCATTTCTCGTTCTACAGAGGATCATTTCCAAATCTGACCTGACTGAAGTTAGAGGCAAAAAGTTGAGGGGCTTCATTAAAAGCAAGTTTGGCTCAAAACTACCTCCAGGACTCTTCCCTCATCCCTGTTATTTATGGTTGAGACATACCATCCACTTTATATGAACATGTTTGAGTCAGTATTCAGGACTTTAAAGCCCCTTGGACTGTGGTTAAGCCTACACACACCATTATGGCATCACAATGGAATTATTAGCATCACTGTTTTTTTTTCCTAGATGTTTCTTGTCTGTCTGAGACTGAACTTTCCACCTTGTTTCCCTCCCTTCAGTCTCAGGAAGTAAGTATTGATGTCAAATTTGCCAAATAAATCCCAAACCATCTTGCTCTTTTCTTTTTTGGAAATGAGCGAGGGAAAAACGACAAATTGTAATTACTTACTCCCTACTGTGCTAAGCCCAAATTGCTTCATATTCAGCATAAATAGTAATTCTGTTCTCTAAAGGAAATTCTGACCTGATTTCAATTTTCCTCTTGTTTAAAAAGGTGGCTGGTTGTCGCACGGAAGGAGGAAGAAAGCAAGTGCTCAGGGCTGCTTATGTGGTACACACTTAACAAGAAGGGATATGAGAATCAATGAACAGGAATTTGCTCTTCTCGATGCTGCATTTGCATCATTCTGATCTCAGGCTGTACTCAAAGTACCAACATAAAATCTACAGAGAAGAGTAGCCTCTGTGAATCTTTTACTTCCAGCTGAACTTGCTACTTCATGAAAGTGAATTCCCTTTGCATACTGTTCCCCCAGTTGAACGCTTCAAAGGGCAAATCCAGCTTCTCTCTCCCTCCCAGTGCCCTGCTAGCATAGCCAACATAATGTCACCGCATGCTGGCACACTTTAGCATATTGGCACAGGGTAGGAAATATATCTGGAAGAAAACCTATGAAAAATTTTGTAGTGAAAATACAATTTTTTTTGCCAAATGCTGCTTGCTCCATTAGTCCTCCTGGGGCGGGGATAGGGAAATGCATGATTATTGACCTACCTGAAGAGATTACATTCCCCATCAAGTGGCCTTGGGAGAGTATTCATTTTCTTTCCACTCAGTCAAGCCTCCATGGGAATAACCCACAGACAATACACCCATTGGGTCTAAGGTCTGCTCAGCTGCAAAGTTACTGTCTTTTAGTCACAGAGAAAAAAGGGGGTTGGAGGGGCATGAAAAGGTCATCTGGCTCATTCTTCCACCATAAGGCAAGATGAGCTACACCTCCATCTCTCTGTACAGACCTTTTCTTTAGTTCTAACAATCTCCCACATTGTAAGTTCCATACTGCCCGGTCTCCTTGTCCAGCCCACACTTGCAGTAAAGCTCACTACTTCCCATCCTGTCTCCCACAGCTACAAAACAGCAGTGAGTAAACAGGCAGGTAATATCTCCATGGAGTCATTTTACTGTATCATTTCTATGTATTGCATTAAAACCACACAAAGCACAACTGTTCAGGTGAACAATAAGTAAGTACTGCAGGTGCCACTACCAGAAACGGTTGCTACACCTCACATTTCAGGGGAAAACATCCTAGACTTGATGATTCAAAGAGAAGCAGGTCCCTATCAGCAGCTCAGCAGCTACAGCCAAAGAACCTCTGCACTGTGCTTCTCAGGGGAACAATGCAGGACTGGAAAAGGCAAAATGGAATAAGTAATTTTTTTAATTTGTGGTCCCTTGTTGCTATAAAAGTATAAAAATCAGGTTGAAAAATGTCTCCAAAAGCATCAAACAAAGCAAAATATGGGTTAAGGAGATGTAGTCTGTGTACATCTTTCTCGGTTTGGTACTTATTCTCTGGCTTCCTAACTCTTCTCTCCTTTCCATTCCTTTAAGTTTAGGCATAGTTTTTACTACACTGTAGTGAGGAGCACTCTTTAAATTATCATTTCTTCACACTACCATGGTCTACATGACAGCCTTGTGTACAACTTCCAGGCTGTTTGCTGCAGTTAGGCATTGCCCTCCATCTCTAGACATCCCTCTTAGCTATGTCTGCAGTCAGCCAAGACTGCTCAGGGCTACAGGCAGAAGTGACTGTCAGCTCACATGTGGAGCCAGTCCTTCAGTCAGCCAAAGGACTTGTTTCCCAGCCAATGCCACCCACAGGCCATGACTTTTACAGTTCCCCTGCAAATCCCCTGTGCTGAAATGGAAATAGATGCAGATGTCTCAGTACCAGCTTCTCTCCCCACTGAGAAAAACCTTTGTAACGGTACACAGACTGTTTATGACCCTGCATCAGCCAACATACAAAACAAATCCTGGGCACAGTATCATTGCATTCATGACTTGCACTGGGGGAATGAAAACAAAATTTTCCTCATTCTATAAGTTACAGGGAGGATGAACAATATAATTCAGCTTCAGAAGATTACCAACAACCAAGAAGGTACCTCCTGCCTCCCTAAGAGACCTGAATAAATAACGTTAATCTGTGTTTTCCCATTCCTCATAGCCTCTCCATAGGCCAAATGGAAAAGGGAATATGAAGCAAATGACTTGGTGAAGTAACTCTGCTGCAGTACATGTGTCCTTTTAAAAGCTTGAGTCAGTAACCTGTGGAGGCTGGAGCACTTGGATTGGAAGGACATTAACCCCAGGGAAGAATGCAGAAGCAGCAGCAGAGTGCCTCAGTAAGCTCCCGGCAAAGTCCAGTCTGCATTTCTGAAAAGCTGGGAACCGCAGTGTGGGAACAGACAGGACATCTCGAACCAGAGCTGGAGAGAAGGTAAGAGGTGCAGGCAGGATGCAGAGCACCCACAGTGGCACAGCCAGAATAGCAATGGTGTCAGACCAATGACCCACCCAACCTGCCCAGGAGAGAGGACAGGCTCCAACAACAGCCAGTACCAGCTGTTTGAAAAAATGGGAAATGATTTGCAAAGACAGCAAACGGGCATCCACTTTGCATCCAGGGGGCTTCCTTTGAAGTGAGCTTGTACCTGAGCACTCTGTCTGCACCTACATATGTAATGGCTGTGGCATTTGTGCACTTGGCTTAAGAGGCTTTGGAAAACAGGAACCTCTATTTTCATTGTGATTCAGCAATGCTCTGAACTTTAAAGTTCATTCAGTAAATAACAGGAAAATCCATGGAACTACATCAAGTCTCTTAAATCTCAACCTTTCTGTAACTGGATCTCACTTGAGAAAACAGGTGATGTTCCTCACTTCACTGCTTCTTTCCACCTCTCCCTCGCTCTCAGAGTGGCTACTGCTCCTTCTTCAGCATCTATCTCAAGCACTGCACACATCAGCGCTGGTCTTACCGCCCCAGCTCTGTTCCTCCAACATGCAAGCAGAGCACTGCAACAAAAATGTTTAGAAATCTCATGCTATGATGAAGCACAGAATTATTTTTATTCCACCAAAGCAAGGGATATGGGCTACAACATTTGAATCCTTCAGATTTTTCTACACAGTAGAGTAAGACGGAATTAGCAAACAACTCAGGTATCTACTAAACAAAGAACAGAAACGGGTCAGTGCAGGTCAAATAGCTAAACCCAGCTTTTCAGGCCAAACTGATCTGAATTCAAACCAATGATGTCCAATTCTGTAATTTACAGCTTAGTAGCATCTCCCTCTGGAATGTCAAAATAGCAACTCAATGCATAGTCCAGTGCTTTCACATTTCCCTAATGGAGCTATTCACATACTGAACAAAGCCTGAAAGGAGCCAGGCTAGGAGGAAAAAAGTATGAATCTCACTAAATATGCAGTATTTAAAATGCAGGTCAGAGAACACAATTGAGTTAATTAGAAAACTCAAACGGCACCCTGCATGTTAATGCACTTGCTCACTGCTTGGGTTCATTTCAAAGTGTTCCCATTTGATTGTCCTTGGAGACATTTGTGTTTGTATCTAACAAAGGAGATAAAAAATGACAGGAAATGTTTGTTCTGGGTGTATCTGTGTAAAACTGCTTGCAGCAAAGATGTTATTGCAGCCCTCCACCACAGCACTGAGTTCATGAGACAGGACTGGTTAGACAGTGCTGTGTGAACCCTCTCCCCTGGAAAACCCCTTACTAATGTGCATCCACAGCAAAATGTAATTTCCAGGGCACTGGCATTTGACTTTTACAACTTTGGAAAATTGTGTCATGAATTAGAGCAGTGACACAGATCTGTATCATGACCTGCCTGGAAATGATCGGGTTTTCAGTGCCTTGTGGCCAAGTCTCAACGTCAGTGCACACGGATGCTGCTTAAAGTACAGATGCAATGATGATGGATTTAAAAATGAAAACTTTACATGCTTTTCTATGTTGCTATACTCCTTCTTGAAATCACTCAGTATTCTAACAAAGGCAGAAACCCCAAGTGTGTGAAGAGCAGTCCCCACTGAAGCTCATCAGCTGCTCCTGTTGCTGCTACTTGAATATGACTATAGTGAAATGAGTTGGGTAGCATTCCTATAGATTAATTTTTCAAACCCTTTAAATTTAGCCCTTCACTATCTGTTTTTCCGAAGTTATCATATCATATAAACCAGTAATTTTTACAGCTAGGTTTAGTAAATTTCATATAAGCAAAAATAAAGATTTATTGTGTTTATGCTTCCTTAAGTTTATCACTTTTGTGGAAAAAAATGTGTAGGGCACAAATCACAGCTGAATTAACCATGGTGAAATATATTCAAGAAACAGTTTAGACTACTTCAGGCCAAGACTGACCAGAAGATAGATACTAGGGGGTTATTCCCCATATCCTTATGAAAGATTGCCCCCCTTCCTTGACCCTAGAGACATTATATAAAGTATGTATATAGGTATAAGAAAAAAAAAGAAAACTACATACTGACTGAAGGCACACAATGTTTGCAACAGACCTGAAAAGACAGCCCAACAGGAGGTGTCCAAAAAATCTGAGTGTTTTCAGACTACTCCTATCTTCCTGTTGTGTGTGCAGTCCAAAAGTTTAAATGCTAAACTAGTGCATTGGTTCTCAAATGTTCCACACAGAGATCTGTTTCCCTCAGAGAGACCTGTGCTGATGACAAGATACTGCTTCTGTTTGCATGGTGCAGTAGGGGATGGAGGGCTGGAGTCCCAGTGCTGGGGTACACAAGGAAGTGAACTGGAATCAAACCAGATTATGAACAGAAGATTAACCTGTGTAGATGCTTGTTATTTCAGCTGAATTAAATGCAACTATAGCAAGTGTCAGCAAACGCACACACATAAACCAAAGTTGTTACCACCAAATATAAGATGCAAATCGTATCTTTGAAGAAATATTTAAACCCATTTAAAAGAATTATCCACAGATACAGACATAAAAAATAAATGAATCACAGTAACATAATGAGGTGAAGATCAGGTGGAACATCTTCTTCTGTTCTTTAGGACTACCTCAGGTTCAAGAATAAACTCAAGGCCGGATCGTTGATGTGGGTTCATTCTGTTTTGTGTGACAGCCACTTGTAAGGTGACCAGTGCATGGACTGTGAAAAGTCTTATTTTGAGTTGCTTCAACCTGGAAAATGCTGGACTTAAGTGGCTGCTTATTGAAATAACTGAACCTCCAGTTCATGCACTTGATCAAGAGTGATAGGTATGGGTCATGCTCCTTGGTGTAACCCAGATCCATAGGGTAGGCCCAAGGAGTCCATCCACAGTCTGTTGCTCACCAGCATCCTTTCCATGATCAACACATTATGGAACCAGCCGTGGGGATCTTTCCAAGTTTTAATCTTACAGGACACCTTATCCTAGAAAAGGTCTGCTGCTGCTGAAGGCTGTCCCATGAGGGCCATTACCTCTCCATGCACAATGAGTGCAGTCAAGACCAGTCTCAATATAAGATCCACCTTCAGCAGCTGCATGGGGGACTCGACAAAGGCACAACTCTCCATCCCTTTTCCTGCCCTTATCTCTCCTGTGGTCATCAACAGATCCCATGCCCACTTGAGGAATCACCTAGGCCACCACAAGGGACATCCCAAGCAGCTTTCTTCCAGGAGAGACTAGCAGAGCTGCAGCATCTCTCCAGCCACCCTCACCTGAAGAGCACACACTGCTCTTCAGAGAAGCAGCCCGAAACACGTGAGAACTGTTAACCACCTCATTTGAGTCAAACCTTACCCAAAGGTACTAACCCAGACAAAACCAGAATCCGCTTTTAAATCCCTCACTTCTTGATTTGTGACTGAAGATATTCTTTGGCATGCAGATGCCTGTGTGCTTATATTTTGCCTAATGTTAAGATGTTCCTCTTCCTGCCCTCAGTGATATACTGTGACAGTTCAGGACAGATTTCACTCCCCAGCAGTGCAACAGGAATTTGAGAGCTTCATTTTTGTCCTTCCCAAAGTGGAGACAAAGGCTACTGAGCATCTCTGCTCCTTTGAACCTTGCAGACAAACTGACCAAAACAAATCTCATTACTTGGGACATATTCTACCTCCTGCAAAGGGTGAAACAGGCCAAGTGCAGAGATTCTTAAAAAAACAAACCCAGCCACCCTTCTTCATCCCTGCAAAATCACTGAAGCCTAAAGCATTTCCAGAGATCTCCCACTGTGGGGAGCTACAGACCACAATGGCCCCGAATCACCCAGAGGGAAATAAAATTAAGGGGGTTTAATACAGCAGGTAAGAACTGGATATCAGGATTTCATCCTGGAGAATGTGTAACAAATGTGTGGCGCACAGAGAGTCAAAGACATGGGTACCCACATACACAAAACAAGCTGATTGCCTGGGCACAGGGCTGGTAGGTCCCTTATTGCATGTCTCCATCAAAGCTGCAGGTAGCTGATGCCCTGAAGGAATGTGAGCTTTTCCCTCCTTCAGAAATGCTCCTGGCTCTTTGTGTGCTGCTCCTGGTAGAGGAATTCCCTTCCTGACCCCCAGCAGGAGATCACTTTATGCATGTGCACAGACAGACAGCCTGCTATGCCAGCCAAAACAGGCTTTCTTAAGCCCTGCACATTGACATCAGGTTGTGAGCTGATGTCAAAGAAAAAAAAAAGTTAAACTATTCCCTTAGTGGAAAATCTCATAGCTGTAAACAGACGGCCCTGTTTCACCCAGTAGAGAGCAATGGGAAAAAATTAAATAACTGTCAGATGAACACTTCAATGAAGTGAGGTGAAGTAGCACAAGGATTTCAGCATGAGCTAAATGCAGTACTGAGAGATGAAATCAGACATGAACTTTTGGGTGCCAGCAAAAAACCTTACACAGAAAGGAGTGGCAGTGCAACACAGAAAGCCACTGTGGAGTAGAATCCAGTCAGCCATAAGCAGAGATGTTGCTCTTTAATACAGCTGCAGGGCTGACTTGTATTTGAAAATTTAGCTTGAATACCCACTCACCTACAAGACTCTCGGGTGCACCAAGACCCTGACCTCTCAAGAGGTCAAATTCTTAATAAGCAGCAGAGTGAAGAAAGCACAAGAAACAGCCTGTTTCTCAAATTCCAGGGGGGACAAATCCACCCCATCGGCAGTGAAGGAGTGTCTGATGGTGCCAAATTCAGCCCTGCTTGGGGCTGGACTTCTGCTGCTGAGCTGAATCTGATCCAAGCAGTTAAAAGACAGTTGTTTTGGTTAATCCCCACACACACTCGAACTGCTACCACTTTTCCACTTTTTAATCTATTTATAAAAAAAATAAAGACCTGGTACAAAGAACATAGGCCAGACAAAGGGAAGTTACCCCATCTGAAATTGCTTCTGATAGAGGGCTCCCTCTGTAGCAGGGAGACTGAACCGAGTTCACTTACAAGGTTGTTGAAGTTTAGGTCAGTTTGTTTAGATTCAGAGTAGAGGCCACAAAGTATACAAAAAGCATTCACAGATACAGCAGTGACAGCATTATGACCCCCATAGCCTGCAAGGTTGAATAAGAAAGAACTTCTCTGCAGCACATTATAGAAGTATAAAATCTTTCTTTCCTCCATTTTCACAACCATAATGGGGTAATTTGTTAAAAGCACAAGACCCAGTGACTCAGCAGAAGCACTGGTGATATGCAACACATATAAAGAAGCTAAATTTCTATCAGTTCCTCCCTTCCATCCGCCTTACGGCCTCTCCTGTCTATTGCCTACTCCCTGTGCTGCAGATCCCCTCTCTCAGCATCTGATTTCGGAAGATTATCTGGAGGTACTAACTTTGCGTACTTTTAGGAGCTTCAGTTTATACAAATCTAAGAAAAATGACCAAACAACAAAGCTACATTTAAGGGTTTGCTCATTCTCTCTGAGAGGGTGAGTACCTTAAAGCAAATAGATTTATTTTAAATACCTGCAGAGTTTGGTGGACCACAGCATTGCAGAATTACAACACCAAAGCAAAGCCTCCCTCACCCACTGTGGGAACGGCTTAGAGCTTTATTGAGTACATATAGCCTAAAATAGGATAGCTGCATTCCTGGCAATAGCTGCAGAGCTTTTAAGTAAACAGTCTTAAAGAAAAGTTGATGAAAGGAGACAACATATACCCATTTTAAATCTCTGGGCAGTGCTGTCCGTGTTTATGACACGCTGCAGCAATTCTTTTTTTTGCCCTCTTCCTCTTACCTCTTCCACAGCTGTGTGTTGAGTTGCCCTGGCTATATTAGAGTCAGAATTAGAAGACATTAGAGATATACAACCTTTAGATCCTTAGTTGCTGAAGGAGTTAAATTTTCAATGCTCTATACACTGGAAACCCCTTATATTTTCATACCAAGTGTACATGGCCAGACTGGATGAAAAGCAAAATGACAAACAAATCACAGGTGAGACACAGTACAGGCAGCAGAGCAACACTGTGATCTTCTAGATTTTAAGGTCCCTGCAGGAACTGCCTGTCTGGAGATTTTAAATGCAACTCTAATATCAATTTAACATTCATAGTGTATGTTGAGCATCTGCACTTTCAGCTTCAAAAGAAAACAAACTTTGGAACTGGCAGAATGTAATCTTCTTATGCCTTAAGGAGAGCACACTCAGGTGCAACAAAGCACCTGGAAGCACTGGGTGCTGTAATAGCAAAATCCTCCAACTAACACAGAGCAAGAGCAGGCAGGTGGGACGAGTAATTTAGGGCAAGACTCAGTGCCAAATCTGGCATATACATTAGTGTATTATGTGTGAAGTATGAAATGCTTGCAGAAAGCTCCACATGACAAATCTAATGAGATACGTGTATATTTAAACACCCTGGGATTTCTGAAAGCTGGAAACAGGAAAATTAGCTTAGTGTAAGAAAAGATATGGTGACTGAGGATCCCAGGGTAGCGTTAGTTACGAAAGGTCAGGAAAGCAGAGAGAAGTCCAGTCTAGAAGCAGCATGGGAATCAGTGTTCTCCCAGATGCAAAATGGGGAAAAAAGAAGACATTTTCAACATACATTTAATGCAAGGCCTAAAGCAGAATTCCTACTGAAAAGCCCAAAACAAGAAGACTAAAAGGACAGACGAGACATCATCCCATCTACGGAAGGCCAAGTTTCACCATGAGTGAGTGCAGGGTACCACAAGGCAGAGTCTGCTGTTTGTCAGGGCAGCCTCAGATGGCTGGAAGAGAAGGCATTGGCAGTGAGCCAAAACACTGCTACTGAAAAGGAAGGGTATTTGTTAAAAATGCCCCTAGAAGGACATTTTCTTATGATTTTCTTTTGTAGATGTTCAAAGTAGTATAACTGTAACTTCTGATCATCTTTATGAAGATAAAGCACAAACGTTAACTCTTGAGTTATGGCTGGTACTAAAACAACTTCCCAGTGATCTGACAGTTGTGGGACACCTTTGGGAGCAGCAGTTCATTGAACAGGGTGAAGTGACAAATCCTCTCAGATATAAGCTAACTAGATATAAACTAACTAGTTCTCTAAAGTCGGAGATACATTTCACACTCCCCTGGAAGCAGCTGATTTAGGGACTGGTAGAACAACAAACTTCTCCAGGTCTCTTTAGTGGGTGAGAATCCACTGCCTGAAGGCAAAGAGCAAGAGTGAAATCAGTCGCTGACCCTGAAAACACTGTCTCATTCCATCATTCAGAAATTAATATGGTTAAACTGAACGTTCCAGGAAGAGAAATAAGTCATTTGAAGGACACAGTGCAGAATAGATAGTTTGGGCATTCAGAGACTTTGGGATGGGTTTTGAAATTATTAGCTGGGAATCTTGCACAAATATACATTTCTGTGACTGCATATGCAATAGTAGTGTGTTACTGGGCCTAAAAGCTGCTACGTGCTTCAGAGACCTAAGTCTACTGAAGAGTCTTTATTTGTATCTTAATTACAGATGCATTGCCCTGGCATGAGACAAACATTTCTTTGCCAAATGTGACCAACCTTCACAGTCTGATGATTGCAAAATTTCATTCTTTTTTAGCAATTTTCATGGTCTTCAAACACAAACATTTGCAATTATTGCATTATCTAGATCAACAATTTAATACATAAATTAAAATTACTTAGTTAAGCTCACAATCTTGACTAGCAGCATTTCCTGTTCAGTGATTCGGATCAGCGTGGGCTGATCCTTACTGGAATGACTGAAACCTTTAATTGTATTGCACGTGAACACAACAGGGTTTCATGATCATGGCAGTGATTTAATGTTCACTCCCCCTTAATGAAGTAAGTCTTTTAAGTGATCCATAAAGAGTAAGTTAACAGCTTGAATACTTTGGCTTAAAGGAGCCACTTTATTGATCAGCATAAACCTCAATACTTCTGCAACAAATTTCATAGCAAATAAATCTCAGCAGCAGTTGGTCTGGTTTTAAAATGAGTGCTGCTCTTCTTCTGGCAACAGTTAAGGGCACAGTTTTCCCTTGAAATAGTGAGCCCAGCTTTCATTAAAAATCTTATTTTGATAACCCTTATCAGCAATACCTGGAGCAACTCCAGTGATGTCAATAACATTACAATGGGGTTAAATCGGGCTAAGTGAAAGTAGGGACTCAGGACCACAGGCAATAGAAGTTCTCTGCCTATTTATATCAGATCCAAGCTTGTCCTGGCTTATCTAACTCTCATGTGTATTCATGAAAACAAGTATGTACAATGCAGCAGAGGTACCAAGTAAACTTGAAAGGGCGGCCATTGAAATATTTTTGGCTGCTTCTAATCTCATAATCTTTTATTTACTCAGTGAATGCAAATTGCTTTAAATAGTATTTTCCCCCCCATACGGAAACTCCAAAATTGCTTTCCTCTCTTCCTTTTATTCTGACAAGTCTGCAACATCCTTCAGAAGACTATGAACAATCTGGAGACTATAGCAGACACCTCCATGGAAGAGCACAAATTTACTGTCCTCACATTCCAATCTGAATGAACCCAGAGCCACTCCACTCTGGAAACAAAGCAGCAGGCCACTTCAGCAGTGACTGATGTGGTCACAGACTTCTGAAGTGGACCTACATTATTTCTAGCTAGTTTTCTATGAGAAGCAAGTAAATTCAAGTCTCTCTAGACCCATTTGCTTAGACACAACTTGTGTCTTACAAAAAATGCCTTAAGCAATACTCAGGAGTTTGAAAATTGTCATTAATTTTGAGGTCTTGTGCTGAAGCACCTTGCATTTATTTCACTTTAGGAGAAGACATGATTTCATCAAACTCTAGAGACGGCCAGGACTTCAGAAACAAAATGAAATCAGACAGACTAAACCCTCCAAATAAAATTCACATCTCAGTTTAGGACCTGAAAGGTTAGGGAAGGTACTAAAAAATGCAGAGGGAACTCGTGACATTTTCAACTCCCTGTTTTAGTTCCTGAGGATTTTGTTTCAAGAGATAACTCATGAAAATTATCTTCTACTTTTCATACATGCTGGGAAAACTAAAGTCATTTTTGCCTATCCTTTCTGTGCCACTCACAATTTTGGGAACCAAACAATCTCAATCTGGTCAATTGCTCCCTACATGCAAGCCCTGCCGCCCTTTTGGGGACCTCTGCCAGGATGTCCCTTTTGTAGGGCACTTATGAATGAGATGAGCAGGACAGATCTCGGCACAGATTCCTCATGGACTTCACTGGTAACTCCCTTCATTCACCCCAAGCCTTTGTTTCTTATCTTTTAATTACTGATACAACCATGTCAGGATCTTTCCTCCTCTGTCACAATTGCTTCCCCTCCTAAAAAGCCTTTAGCAAGGGTTCAAAAACTTACCAAAATCCATATAAATAATATAAACCAAACCATGTTACCTATGTACTTGTTGACCCCTTCAGAGACGTACAAAATAAGTCTTTAAAGGAGCTGTATGGATTGTTCCTCAGCAGACTCAATTATCCAAGCATCTACTCATTCTATCCCTTATTAGAGAGCTTCTGCTAATCTGCTGATGTTGCAGGCCTTTAGCTCCCCACCTTCCCTGGGGATCCTTTCAAGGTGGACATCCATCCCATCATCCACATTGAGGTCTTCAGGTAACTGAGAAAGTTTTAAATGACTATATATTTTACTGTAATCAAGGCAGCTACTTCAGGTTTGAATTCCCTTGAGTTCTTATGTGAAGAACATCCTGTTTTATCACCTACTATATTATAAATTCCTCCACAGTAGCCTCAATATTGGACATATTCGCTCATGAATTTACCCCCAAATGCTCTATGTCTGTTTCACCTGTTTCTTCCACAGTGAATAACAATACAGGTAATGAATTTGGCTTCTCTGCAATGGGGTGCCCATCATCTCCAGCTCATCATTTTTAACACTGATCATAAAGCGATCCTACAGACTCTCTGGTCAGCTTTTTGCTCTCTAGAGTTTGAAGAATTAATACTTCGGTTTGAGTCCTTTACCTAACTGTTCCTTCTTTTTGCATTTTAATTTTTTATCTCCTCTGCTGGAGATTAGGATCCTTTTCCTTCTCATCCTTTGGATATGCTTTCTGCTTTTTAAAAACTGTCTTCCCATAATTTCATAACCTAATTTAATTTGCTGTTTAGCCTGCATCTGCTCCCTTTGAACATTTTATAAGCCCTTATTAAAAGGTGATATGTAGTAGTAATTCCAGTGGGATATTGTTCAACAACTCCATACCTCCTTCAAGTGTTTAATTCTCTTAAAATTCCCTTTTCTCATCCTTTTATAAATCTTCCTCATATACTTCCAGACATACTTAATCTTATAGGAGATAAGCACAACTGTGGTGGATGTTTGGCCTTTTTTTCTCTGTAGGGACACTGAATTTAAAGTACCTTGTAGTCACTGCTATGAGCTGCACTTAAACTGCAAGATTTACAGCCAGATCTGTCACCTTACTTAATGTCAAATCAAGTGTTGTATTTTCTTTTGTGATGCACCTTGATCAGCTGCTGCAGGAAACAATCACCATCACTGTCTGCCCATTTCACCTCTGGGCAAATATTAGACAAGATGTGAAGCAACAGACATGGTGGTAACCGGATTTTCCACATATAAGAGTATTTTCTGCCCCTGTGATTTCTGTATATGCAGTTAGAGTCATGGTCCTGGCAGAAGAGACAGTAGTAAGGATCCAGTGTTATTTTCTTCCTCTTTGGACATGAAATTTCAGCTCAGGTTGCACCGAATTCCTGACAACTCCTGATACCAAACCTGACATTTAAACTGTTCTGTGAGGCTTTTTTGGCTGATCTCAAGCACTACAAATTCATGTCCAGACTTGCACCTTACTGTGAATTAAGCTCTTCCAGAATGGCAGGTGATATCTAAAAGTTGGAAGTACATTTGTTCTGTTCTCTCGTCTCCAAAATAAACCTTTGACAGGTCTTCCCGATGGCCTTTAAAGAAACAAAGGAATTGGCTATATACAAATCTTTAAAAAATTAACAGCAAAAAAAAAGAGGAGCATGAAAAATTGGTGCTAAGTAGGGATTAGTTATTGTGTGGAATTGCTATTTTTCAGGATTTTAGCTCAGTGCCTGTGAGAGATGAGATGGCAACAGCTCTGTCTGCCTGGTTTTCACATACACAAAGCACTGCCAGGAGATGCTATTCTCAGAATTATTTTTTCACATCCCTGTGGTGCTATACGGAGCACATGGACTTTCATCCTGAGCAACAGCCCAGATATTTCTAGTGGAAAACAGGTCAAGCCCTGGCTTCAAGTCTAAATGAGCCAGGCACTTCTGTGCATAAAAATAAGTTGTCTAACTATTTCTTGCCATCCAAAAGTGTGTTTAAGTTATCTGTGAAGACCTAGCTAGGAAGATCAATGTGCTCCAGAGATGTTGTATGGATGTGGAGGGTTCTTCTTAAACTTTGAGAGTTCTGTGCTATGGAATAGGGAAGGAGAAATAAAATTATAATTCTCTTGGCACAGATTAAAAAAAAATACATCTTCTGCCAAAAGCTGTAGTTCAATTTTAGTCTCACTTTAAATATAAACTTTACAGAACATTAAAATTCTACATTTTGTATCCCTTAGGCAGCAAAAAAGGATCCATTAATGTCAAGTTAAATAAAAAGAAACAAAACAATTTGGGTTTAATACCTAGAAATTAATAACTAGAAATTAGTCTTCAACCCCTGAAGCTCTTGGCTTCAATCACAAGGACAGAACTCCTCTTCTAGCTCTCCAGGTCAGAGTGGAGGCAAAACTTTAAATACTCTGATACAAAATGTACTGAAATGGAATCTCCCTTGGTTACATGAGTGCATCACACAGTCACAGACAAATGTAGGTATAAAGGGACCTCCAGATGTGATCTAGTCCTTCCCATGCTCAGAGCAGGTCAGCTTGTTCAGGATCATGCCTTCTCAGTGGTTTCCAAAAGCAGGTGGGTTTGACAGAGCCAAGTGAATAATGGGACTGGAGCACAACTCTGACGTCATCATTTAGACTCACTTTTCAGAATAAAAGAGATGGAAACAGTTGAAAAATGAACATGACTTTGGAGACCCATAACAAACCAAGTTTTGTTGTGTTTTGTTTTGTTTTTTAAATAACAAAATGATCAGGAACAGAGATAAGCAAAATATTTATTGTTGTCCAGACCTGGCACGCCTGAGCTAGGCATGCCCAGCTCTCTCAACCTGATGCAGTTCTTCACTGACAGTCACTGACTGAGCATCTGCATCATTATTCATCTATCTGAAGGAACCAAAGCCAAGTGTCTCTTGATCTTTTATTGCTCCCTCTCCCACTCCCTGCTTCTCTTACGTGGCAGAGAACAGCAAAATGGTGTTTCTCGCTATCTGAATTAACATAATTTACACAACTGGACCCTAGATTACATATGCTGTACAGTTCTAGACAATATAATTACAGGAATACATCCATTTTAGGAATGTTTTTGTCTGCATAGTCCCCTTTTGCCTCATTTTTTATCAGATAAATTACTGAAAAAGTCATCTGATTGTGTTCAGTGAGTGCTTGCAGGACCCTTGGAAGAGATTGTCTTTTGTTATTCAAACTTTATTTCCTCCTCTTCTGTTCTGTCTTTCTAAAAGAAAAAGTATATACACATATCAGTTCTCTCCTCCTTTCGCATTTTAAACTCCATTTTCGTTATTCTAGCTTAAGTTTGAGCTATTAAAATAAAAATCCCTTCAGTATGGTATCAGGAAGAACAAAAACCAGTAAGTAGGCTTGTATTGTACTTAGTGACAAAAAGTAAAACTTTTTAAAAAAGACTAAATTAAAAAGAAGAGAATTTTATATTTGATTTTTATCAGAAGCTGGAAGACTTCTAACAAAAGCTTTCCCCTGAAAAATTTTGAAAGATACTTTTGTAAGGGAAAAGGTTTTTAATGATAAATAAATGAAACCTCAAATTAAGTTCTCAGAATCTTGGGAACAGATCATTTAGTAGGGCTTGTAGCAACAGGACAAGGGGTAATGGTTTTATACTAAAAGAGGGTAAATTCCGACTACTTATAAAAAAATAATTTTTTGCAATGAGGGTGGAACTGGAACAGGCTGCCCAGAGAAGGGGTGGATGTCCCATCCCTGGAAACATTCAAGGCCAGGCTGGACAGGGCTCTGAGCAACCTGATCTAGTTGAAGATGTCCCTGATCACGGCGGGGGGCACGGGGGGGGTGGACTAGGTGGTCTTTAAAGGTCCCTTCTAACCAAACTATTCTATATTTCTATTTGTTCCTACTCACAAGACATTATGTTGACCCCTTGTATGGCACTACCAGTCCTAATGGAAAAAGCCGACTAATAATTTTCAGCAGATTCCCAAATTCTAAGTAGACTTCAGGACAAAACAGCTCACTTCCCTGCACTCTCTCATAAATCAACAGAGACCTCCAAAAAGAATTCCAGGTCAAATTCCCTGGATGCAAGTGAGGTGAATTATGACAACCATAACACAGGCCCCAATACCAGTCTGAAAGAAAAAACCAAAACACTCCAAACAGAAAATGCAACCACAGTGATGACAAATAACCAGGACAGATGAAACTACACAGACTCACAGGGCTTCCTGCAGAAGCAATTTTGAAGTACATGCCAGGAGAGCTGGGGTGCAAAAGCTGACAAATTGAAGTTACAAATGATGTAGTCAGGAAAGCATTTTAGAGCCAAGGCTGAGAAGAATGCTGTACGAGACTTCCACCTCTCAAGATAGCAGATGAGCACCTCTGGTCACACCAGTCCCTATAGGCACCTTGAAGAGCACACTGTAATTCTGAGGACAATACGCAAGGCTAAGTCCACAGCTGCCCTTACTCTCCTCCTCCCCTCAGGTTATCCTCAGGTATCATCTCCAGCATTGTAGTGGAAGTAATCCCCCTGAAATTCTGAAGGAAGCAACAGGGCTTTCCATGTCCGTATTTCTCCAATCAGCAAAATCTTTTCTTGGTTCTAGGTTTCAGACTTACTTTCTTTCACATTCTCTGCAGAACTGAAGCCCAGTGTGAGATCCTCAGCACAGCTGAGAGGCTCCTCAGTGAATCAGATGAGTGTCCAGTAAGATAAAGCAGATGGGATTGAGAGCACAAATGAGCATTAGGGTCTGCTCCTACGGCTCCACAGGACATCCCTGGGGAGTTTCCGCTGAGGTTGCGATAATGAACCTGCTGGTTTTGCATTCATTCCCATACCAGCTAATAATGAATACTCAGAGCCCACTGTGCAGCAGATGACTTTAAAATATGTGGCAACTTCAAACCCAGCCTGTGGCAACATAGCTATTTAAATTAAAGCCAGGCTCAGAGTAAATTATTACATAAAATGGGCAAGAACTGTCTCTTTAAGAAAAAGTATATTTTCTTAAAGTGGGGGCGAATTTTTTTAAATAAAAATCAACACAAAAACTGTTGCAAAGACCCTTATGGCTTATTTCTACAGCTTTATCACCATGGTGGTGTTTACTCCTTCACAGAGTGATTTGCACTGAAATTCTACCCGATCAATTTATTCAGTGGGTTTTGAGGCTGTGGAATATGTGCTCATGAGCTGCACTTGAAGTTACAGCTTCAGATTATGGTAGTAATTTTCATTTCAGAGCTGTATTTAGACGTTGCTTTAGAATTCTTCTTTTCTTATGAAATGAGAAAAATTACTTCATATAAATGCATATTTCAAATTCATTTTCCAGCCCTACTCCATCACACTAGGGCTTTTAAGTATCAAGTCTCCATCCTATTTTTGAATCTCTCACTCATTCCCCATGAGAAGTTAAGCATCTGTCTGAGAACCAACTACTTTAAAAAAATCAATTGATTTTAGATGTGCTAGTTTTTGGTAATCATCTTGTGTGGTGTTGGGGGGTATTTGTTGTTTGTTTGCTATTTTTTAATCTTGGTGAGACTCAAAACTAATCTGCTTCAAATGCAGGCCACATTTCCTGACTCTGTGTTATCTCTTCCCTGTACACATTGGGAAAAAAATGGTGCTGATGGAGGTCACGAACATCTGAGCATTATTAACATATTATATTAAGCAGAAAACTTGAAAATAAAGAAGAGAGATTCACCCTATCTAGTTAGCACTAGTAATTGGCTTCTCAGTCTGCGAAATTGGATTAGGATAGTTGTCCTACTGCAGAACCTTCATCCCATCACCTCAAGGCCTTCATCAATAATGCCTTTATCCCATCACCAGGCACTCAGACACAGATTCTCTACAAGTCTCTCTTAAAAAGTTGCTGGCAATAATATTTCTCCTGGAGAGGGACACAAAAATCTGTGATTAATCCCAGTCTCTTCTAATAGGAAGGCAAGAAGACACCAAACAATGCCACGAAACTTCATATTCAAAATAAATGAGATATTTCTTTATACAAAACAGTCATCTTAAAGGACTGCTTGACTCACATAATACTTCTTTGGATATAGAGGTTAAAAGCATTTAACAAACAGAAGAGAAAAAATATTTTGAAAGCTATTAAATGAACCTTTTTTAGCTAGTAGGTCCCTGAGCCACAAACTGCTGGTGGCAGGAAACACTGTCGCTGTTCGCTTGACTATTCCTATTTTACCCTAAGCCTCTGCTGTTGGCTCCTGTAAGGACACTGGAACAAATGGTCTCGTCTAATTAAAGCCACATAGATGTATTCAAGCAGTCAAATTATCAAGCTACCTGAGATACAGGAGAAGATAGGATATGAAGAGCCATTTGGATGGCAGAATAAGAAGAAACCCCAAATTAGTTCAAGTTGCTCATGTTCTTTTTCATACTGTTTCTTGCTCTGGGGTTCTCCACACACATCTTTAGCATTTGGTGCTCAAGGGCCAACTCATTACAGAGCCAAGGCGTGTGCCAGGGAATCTTACCACACAGTTTGCGCAGAAACCAAAATTTTGCAACTACCAAGTAGTGGCTTGCAACAAGATCCTCTAAAAAAGAGAAAAGTTTTAATAGAGCACTGAAACAGCATCAGGAATGACTCAAATAGCTGCACATCACGGAATTGATTCTTAACACCAACACAAGTGACTGCACTTTCTGAACAGCAAACTTCACACTGAGGTGGTTATAATTCACAGGAGAACTGGACTTCCTCACGACAGAGAACTGGGAATGAAGCAGTGGAATCTGAGATTTCTTCACTATTATATTTTTCCTCTTCCAAACTGGAACATGGGGAAACAAACCAGAGGGTGGGTGGAGGGAGAACAGAACAGTCAGATTGACCAGCCAAACTGTGCCAACAGAGCCATCCAGCATCAGTTAGTGGCCAAAAAGCCCTACACGGACTTTAAGGCTTCTGTAATCAAGATACATGTAGTTACAGCCAAAATAGCAAGGCATAAAAGGTGAAATAAATATCATACAGGTAGTGCTACAGAAACAGCATCCCTGACACAGTGAAACATGTATGAATGGCTTTAGATGAACAGGCTGTAAAGAAAAAATGAGAGTGTTTTTGCAATTTGAAACTGTTTGGATATAACACCGTTGTTAATGCAAGGCTATCCATTAGGAAATTATAAGACACATAGAGAGAGTCCAAGAGAGGGCAAGGAGGATGGTGAAGGGCCTTGAGGGGAAGCTGTATGAGGAGCAGCTGAGAGCACTTGGTCTGTTCAGCCTGGAGAAGAGAAGACTGAGGAGAGATCTCATTGCTGTTACAACTTCCTTGTGAGGGGAAGAGGAGGGGCAGGCACTGATCTCTTCTCTGTGGTGACCAGTGAGAGAACCCAAGGGAATGGCCTGAAGTTGTCCCAGGGGAGGTTTAGTTTGGATATAAGAAAAAGGTTCTTCATCCAGGGAGTGATTTGGCACTGGAACAGGCTCCCCAGGGAAGTGGTCACAGCACCAAGCCTGACAGAGTTCAAGAAGTGTTTGGACAACATTCTCAGGCACATGGTGTGACCCTTGGGGAGGGTCCTGTAGAGCCAGGAGCTGGACTCAATGATCCTTGTGGGTCCCTTCTGACTCAGCATATTCTGTGATTCTGCAAAATTATACTCTTTAGGAAGCAAGATTAAAAAGCAGCTACATCATCTGGAGGTCTTTCTCCCCTGTATATACACACACAGAGAATTCCTGAACATATCAAGGTGTTTCTCAAACTTCTGCTTGTGGGGGAGCTCTCTGGCCATGAAAGGTCTTCACAGAAAAGAGGCTGCCTATGACCTATCACCGGAAAAACTAGCAAGGCACAAACATCCTTTGGAACAACAGCATGAACTCCATCACAGGCTCTCTACTACTAACATGTTTACACGTATCCAGCTAACAGCACTTAGAGGATGTTTCCCTCAGATAAACAGTCAGGAAAAAACTGACGTCTCACAAGTTTGTGAAGCCAGAAACTACGATGCAGTGCTTCTCGAAAAATGCTAAACATACTTAAAAACTGAATGCCTTTTTGCAGTGCTGAACCATAGCACAGCAAAAGTGCCATTCAACTAGGTCCCACACCCATGCCAGATATGTTTGAAACCCCACGCTAACACCCAACAACAATTGAAAACTGAGTCTTACTAAGTATAACACCAGGCTTTTCTTCATACTTACTGAATACGAGATCTGTCTGTAAAATTACCCCCCAAAATATTTTGCCTTTTTATACAGAAACATGACCTTTGTTTGTAGAAAAGAGACTTGCTAACACTGCACAAATGAGAAGACGCCCTTTAGGGCTCACAGATGCGCAGATCCTTTCAACATTCCAAACAGCCACAGAGAAGGGCTTGTACCACAGCACAGATGAGGGTCCTTTGAGGGTCTGTGAACTGCTATGGTGGTAAAGCTTTATGTTCAAAGCATGAGGATTGGCTTTCAGGTAGAATGCATGTCACAAGGCCCTGAAGATAACTGATGCAGCCATTTAAGATCTTTCAATATCTGATGGTCCAATTTGACTGTCCAGCCTTGCTGAATTGCTTGTCTCTGTAGTAAAGTGAGCAAGAGTCTATCATGCCCACATAAAGCATGAACCAGCAAGCTTAAACCACTGGTTTTTAATTGTGAGGCACAACAGACCTAAGTTTTCAAATTCCCTTTGAACTTGGCTCTTTAAATCCAGAACAAATTACCTGATTGCTGAACACCATCCACCTCTTGATGGGCATCATTTTTGGAAGGATGATGAACTACTCTTTGAAACACAAGTTATCGCTTATTCTGGGGTTGATGAAGTACTACTTTTGAAGGTCCATCAGACTACCTGCCTTATAACTGGGACATTCCACACAGGTATCTCTATGTGAAACCATTTATACGTACCTTCCAATCACACCAACATTATAGGTGTTGCAGATAGGAGGACATTTCCAATAACTGGCCAAAAAACCCCAAGGGTACTGGCAATCCCCAGAACCTGTGGTACTTTATCCAACTCTATTCCAGAAAATAGACCTCATAAATGGGCTCTAGATCTTCATTCTGCTTCAAAAAGAGCTGCCCACTTCAGATGACAAGCAACAGGCAAGATACTATAAAGTATAAATATTAGTGCAAACTAATTACGAACACAAGATTTAAAGGACATTATTAGAGAACTAAATAATAGAAATAACAAAGTTTGAAAATTAAAAAGATCAATGCACCTATATAAAGTTATCTGCAAACACTTTCTCAGGTTTCATACTAATTATCGTAATGAAAATTAGTCCAGGAGAAAAGTACTGTCCTGGGGCAATGCAAAACTTTCCAATTGGAAATGCCGGGCAAATGCATTAAGTATTCTGGATTAGTCATATGCGACGCCATTCACAGTACCAGAATTATGAGCTCCTGGAATATGTCCATCACTGCCATTGAGCTTGGCTATGCAATACAGTCGTGGAAAAAAAGTAAAAGGACAAGCTTCCAGGGTCACAAATTCTTCTTCACATACTGGAAACTTCTGTTTACTTTAGACCACTCAACCAAGCTATAATTTGTGCTGCATGATTCACCAACATTGAGGTAGCCCACAAGAAATATAATTTTCAATGAATTCTTTAAAAATGTGGGTGGAAAATCCCTGTTTGTTGCACAAGAGGTCTTTGACTCTGCTGTGGACTGGTGTAAAAATCCACATACAGACCACACTGGATTCACACTGAAAAGGTGTGGGCACAGCAGTCTGGGGAAGTAGAGCTGTCCTGACCCTCTTGGGTGTCAGCATCCTTTTCCATATTCTAAGTTTTCAGCCACAACCTTTTAAGTCTTACTAAAGCAAAATGCTGTCACACAAAACATGAATTCATAATTCGCATATCTTATTCCAAAGCAAATAAACAGACATAACATCACAGCTGAGGTACATCAAGAACAGTAAGGCAATGTGAAGTGCTTTGCATATTTTGTATTTTACGACTAGAATTGGATAATAATTCTGCTTCAAAAAGAAATCTTCTATGAGGAAGTTGCTCATATGGGGATTTGTACATCTGTTTCTAAATAGAAAACATGGAACAAAAGAAATTAAAACCTGGGGTCATCACTGATGAGGAAAGGAAAAGAAATCCAACAAACCAAGCCAAACACAACACCCACCCTCAAATAACACCAAATCAAAGAAAAAACCAGTATCAATGAGTGCCCCTAGCTGAAAAAATGGAAATAATAGGGTGAAATAAAAGACTACAGGCGAGCTTTAAATCAATTGCAGAACTAAAACCCTAGTTTGTATTTTGAGATTTAAAGAAGATTTTTATAATAAAAACTATATTGTATTTTTGTTAATATCAAAAGCAGAACTGCAGTTTCAAAACAAATTATATTTAAAAAAATGCAGGAGAATAACTGAATTCATAACAGCTGCAGTATATTGAAAGCTGTAATTGCTAATACTGCATTCTACCTGAGAATCCATGATGTGTCCCAATAACAGTAGATTCAAAACCGCTGCAGCAGTCAAGCCTGTTTATAGGACCAATGATTCCTGGACTGGCCATTTGGGAGTTATGATGGGTCACAGTGCAGAGCCACTCTTATAAAGGGTAAGGCTTTAGCAGTGTGCATGCAGACCTTGCAACTGGCCCCAGTGGCAAAAATTGGCCTTGAGTACGTTTAATTTGTCAGTACAGACACTGCCTACATCTGATGTATGTCATTTGGGTTTTTTGAGTTTTAACCTCAGCAGATACTCAGTAGTACACACCACTGAAAGTAGCCTCATTCACAGATAGTGCTAACTGATGTACTCCCATGAGACACAGATAAACTTGAGCTATAAAGCCTGCATTAAGAAACCATAACCAGATTGTAAATGCAAACATTTAATTATGTCATTGAAATTAGATCAGATGGCAAAGCAGCCCATTAGCTGTGGTTTTAAATGAGCATCAGGATGTCCTTGTCAATTAGTAGTCCAAGGAAGTCTGCTAGTGATCACAAAACAACTGAGAGCTGGCAGATTACCTGGAGGTTGAGACAGGTAATCAATCACATTTGATTTTGATTCTAGAGGTCAAGCTACAACCTTCCTGGATATCATACATACAGAAACCTCCAACCACTTTAAAAAACATTATGCTGCCATTCGCTTGAGACCTTATGTGTTATTATCTACAATACCTGCCCTTAAAAATAGTTAAAAGGTTACAAACACCTCTTTCAACACCATCATACCACCAAACCCTGATATCTGAAGAAGCACGATGAAAACAAACACGTGTTTCTAACGGAAAATCCTTGCTTCAAATTTAAATCAGGCGTTTTCCTAAAGTGTTTCTAGATGTGTCAGAAGTCTCAGTAAACTGTGGGCAATTAAAATAGTTACATACTTACATCCACTAAAGGCACTTATTTGTGGCTAAAACCATTTGGACTGAAAAAATGGTTTCTCTGTTCTTCCCTTGGTAGCTGAACATGTTTCCAGATGAACAGAAAGTCTTGCAAATCTTAAACTTGACTGTAAATTCTCAGCACACGTTTAAGTCCTCCAAAGGGCAAGAGAGGAGCATATGTAGCCATTCTATCTTTGCTTTCCTGAGATACATTCATACAATTGAAAAGAATGATTTCCTCCTTGATTTCAGGGTGGCACAAGATACCTATACCTGTGTTAATGTGCTGCAAACTCAGAGCTACTGACACAGAATAAGAAGGCAAAACACACCGTGCTGCAACTATATGGCATTTTGTACCTGCAAACTGCATTATGCAGACTTCACTCCTTTCCCCACTGTACAGGATCAATTGTTTTTTCTTTTTTTTAAAGTTATTTGGAGAGGATTATTTTTGCTTAAAGATGCAAAAAGTAACTAACTAAACTAACTGGAAACAAATATATTTTATACAAGATTTCAGAAATAGGAATACCACCTACTTCTTCAATGTCTTCCAAGAAGCCAAGTTCAAAGCACTTGCCTATCTTGTGCATCCTCAAAAGCCCTCCACGGAGCATTACCAGGACAATCAGGCTGCTATTACTAAGGAAAGGTCTGCTTCACAGTATACTAGAGCTTATATCTGTCTCCTGTGGGGCAGAGATCACTGTGAGGCTCAGATGCCCCCTCTCTCATCCATTTTTCAGTGACCTGATGCCAACAGACAGGACCACACGTTTCTTCCTGGATGGGTTTGCCCAAGAGTTTCAATTTTATGAATAAACTGAAGCTGTGCTGCTTGCAGGATCAATGGACACACAGAACCAGGATCTGGGCTCCTCTGAGCCAGCCCAAATACAGTACAAATTGAGGCAATACATCAAACCATTTTTGCTATCACTCTTCATTTTAGTATAGGGTAAAGATTTTGCTTCTCATCTCCTTATCTTGTACTCCTGATGATAAACTCCTCAGTTTTTTAAAATTGTTTTCTGGCATATGCCATATTCAAAATAAGGTTATATCAATAGAACAAAACGTTTCACACTTTTCTCCAAAGTATTACAGATTACCCATAGAAAGTGGCCTCAAGCTTGAAGCGATGCATGCATTTTCAAAGCATTTCTATTCATGATCTACATCCAGTATTCATAAAAGGAGAACTCTAAAAAAGATGGGTTGTGCAAATACATCTAGAAGATATTATTCAAAGCTGTTATTGTTTCACAGAATTGTTTTTAACTGTAAAATACAGAAGCACAAAATAATGAGTTAATACGATGCAGATAAACACATCATTTGTCCAACACCACAATACATGAACTTAAGTATGAAGCAGTGGTTGCTAACAAGCACCATAAAATAGCTGATGCTCACCTAACAAATTGGTTACATGACAAAACACATTTAGTCCCTTAACTCTGCTGCTTAACATACGATAAGGATATGCCTTTGAACATTCTTAGAAAGGTATCATATACTGAGAGATCAGAGTGATTTTAGCACGATGTAGATGCTGATGCTTTGCAGATGGCAGTAGCAATGCCTCTTCCTGCAGGACAATCAGGAGAGAATTTCAGAGAACAGCAGGAATGAATTAGGACTCAGAATAAAGAGGCCAGATTCTGCCAAAAATCATGGTCTAAGTGCATGTCTTTGCTTGCTTATGGGGGAAAAAAAGGCAATTTCAGACAAATTTCAAGTTCTATTTTGATGGGTATCTAATGCTGCGGTGACCAGAGTCAGACACACCACTCATAGAGTTATAGTGAATGCTCCAACTTTATTACAGACCTTATTGCTTTATATAGACAATTATAGCCGCGTGTTATAAACTAATTGGCTACTAATTCGCTCAGCTACATAATGATAGGTTTGGCATTACTGCCCGTGCACCTGGCTGCCTGGTTCTTGCCTTGCACGTAGCTTGAAGGCCAGGAGACGACTTATCCGAGCTTCACATATTTGTGGCAGCTATTTAGAGAAACTGTGATAGCTCCTTATCCTGAACACAATGCTCTACTATTCTGTCATGACCTTGCTTAGCAGGCTGTCTCTCCACAGGTATCCCCATTAAAGTTGTTCAAGTCCTATACTGTTTGGAATGTATATTTTGTATCTACGAAAATCTTACTACTAAAAAATCAGTTAAATGCAGAGGATGTCCCTACTGTTGCACATTTTAAATTTGCCTTCTATTGCAAGGAAATGTACATAATCTCTATAAAATTTTGCTAGCCTTAGTCAAAATTTCTGCCTAAAAGTCACCTTGATGCTCCTGCAATTCTTTCTCACCCCAGATGCAGTTTAGCAAAGCTTGAGGTTACCTGAATAACTCAAGAGACATAATTAAAAAAAAATCAGTTTTTTTCTAAAACCCAACAGCTACTAAACTACATTTGTGTTGGAACAGCACTGCTAAGACCCAGCAAGAAGCAAACATTCTGGGTTTATTTTTTCCCTCATTGAAAATCCATGCCTTGGAGTATTGTTTGCACAGACCTAGTCATCCACATTCCTATTATTCACAAATCTTTCTACCACTGAATTTGCCTACCAAATCTCAGAATCTGTGCTTATCCTGAACCTGCTACCTAGCATAAGTCTTTTCATATGGACCAAGGAGATAAGATTCCAGTTCCTGACTGTAAGCAACTATATCTAAGGACCTGTAGGATCAAACCCCAAACATTTATACAATGCTGCTGATCTCAGTTTTCTTCTCAAGAAATACATGGACTTTTGGCTTGCAAAAGTGCCTGGTATGTAGAAGAGAGACCAAGTTCGCTATGGTTATGGGGTTTTATTTCTTTTATGATACCTCATGGGCAATCCTCACTATGTTCTCTGCTACTGCTACACTTTGTTTTGTTTTGCCTAACTTCCCAAACCTAGGAATGAGGGAGTTTGGACATGGGATTTCTGAACCAAAATAGCACATGTATCAGAATATGTTTCTTCGCACCAAGAGAGTAATCAAATTTAACGTCTAACTATTTCAGGAGGAGAATAGTTTAGAAAGGTTTGCTCTTCATGGCTTGGAGAAAGATCCTGGCTCCAAACACCCTTAATGTATCTGTTTTATCAATCATACTTCAATCTTACTGCTCAGTTACTGCATAGTACATGGGAAGGACAGGACAAACTCCTACACTAGCATTAGAGAATGTAGGAACTCAACCCACTGCTAATAAAAGGATCTGTCATACCACTTTGGGATTTTTTTTTCCATTTATCCACTACTCTTGTGCTCTTCCTTTATTAAATTAAAGGAAGAAAGTGATTCAGTGAAAAAATTCCATGTGACCCCAGCAGTATAAGCCTGAAAGCAAATTTATACATTCAAAAGTTTTAACATTTGAAGTGGCTGTTTTACCTTTTGTTTATTTAATAAAGCAAATACCAACTGGAGACATCATAAGCTATCTGAAGCTCATTCTGCAAGTTCATTTCAGTTTTGCAGTTAATTTTCTTCTGCCTGGTACTCAGTAATACAGATGGATTGTTGTTTTTTAGTTTTGCTTCTCTTCCCTCTGAATGCAGAGCAGGAGTGCATCACCATTTGTTTACAACCCAGCTGTGCTCCTATAAATCCACTCTTCAGACAGGCTCTAGCCAGAAGACACTCGGAGTCTTACAGCAGTGGGAGACTAAATGAAAAACCTATGCCTTAGTTCAGCAAAACACTTTCTTAAACAATATGAAGCCAATAAGGTTGTAACTCACTGCAACAGGCTGTAATTATTCGTTTGCTTCCCATAAAATTCAATCTGCTTTGGATTCAGTCCTGGACATTTGCTGGAAGGTGTCATTAAATAAAATGAGAGGAAAACCAGACCAATAATCTCCTGATTTCTATGAAATCACTGATTGTAGCATCTGTCCAGTCAGACACGTGAGCAACAGCCACGGAGGGACCACACATCTCACCCAGATCTCTGGCCTACTAGCTTTAAGCAGAAGTATTTACTCTATTTTGGTTCTCTGTTTGAATTGTTACTTTAATTATGCAGTCAAGGTAATAACCCCAAGTTTACAGGTATTGGCATCTGTAACTTATACATAGTGTGACTCAAAGTTTTGAACTGTTACCCAATAAACCCAGAAATTTTAAGTGATTAAGAAAAAAATGAACTTGGGTATCCAGAATTAAAATAACCTCCTGTAACAGCTTATTAGCACTTGTTTCCTTTGCACACAGCTTTTGGGAAATATTTTACAAAAGGCTTTCCATTTGATACCAAAATACATATTTGATAGCCTGTATGGGATACAGCAGTTGATATATCATGTGTGCTTCTAACAGGCTGCAGCTGAGATCACTGTTGGTACAGACAAGAGATGCTATGGTAAGACAACTGAGCAAACAGGTATGCTGGCTGAATGCTTAGGGAATTCATTTGGAGACACTCATGTTCACTTACAAATGTCCCATATTACCTTGGGCAAGTTAAATTGAGTTTCCCACTGAAGTATTCTAAAAGTAAATGTGAAATATGCCAACATGATGCCCATGCCTACATGATCATTTCTTGAATGCCTATCAGGCATTCAGAAACTGCCCTCCATAACTGGTAAGAAATGCAACGGAGTTCAAAAGTGTTAGATGAAAAGCAGCAGTGTGTTAGGACTCAAATAACTCGAACTTCAATGCCTGAATGAATTTCATTAATGGCAACCAGAAACTGCTCAATACATCCCTTGAAAGTCCTAAAATTTGGGAATAAGAAATAATAAATCACAAGTATCTCTCCCAGTCATGTTGTTTTCTTTTATTCTTTTCTATGTCTTTATGGTCAAATGCAATAGTTCCTATATTCTGCCACAATCTGTAAATCTCAGCAAGGGATGTGTCTAACCACAGCCTCACTGGCCTGAAAAAGTAATCTGTGACTCCATTTCATGCTCAAGTTGGAGACAATTCTAAATGTAAGTAATGCATTCTAGATAATTGTTTCTTAATTTGCAGAGCAATAAATAAGTACCCTTACAACTTCTAGCATATTTTTGTTCATGTCTCATTTTTCAGGTGGATTAACAAACATATATAGAGAGGTTCCCCCTAAAGAACGAGCTTCAAGATCTACTCTCTGAAGTACACGTATCTCAAGACATTCCCTCTGTTTCTACATAGATCTTTTATTGGGGGAAAATATAAGGATTTTGGCTGTTGCCCCCTGATTTCTGAAAATCCAGAAGCTGGCTCAGAGCTTCAGCCTTACATGACAAGTAAGTCTGCAAGTGGACAGTAAATGCATCCAAAACATGATCAGCCTCTGCATATGTACAGACTATAGGCAAAGCAGATGCTGGATGCCCAGAAGTTCCAGATATATGGCCTATCTCATCCAGAATGGAGATGAGGAATATCTACAATGCACAAAATTTGTAGAGATGGTCTCAACACTGCGCGCACCACAGATCTGGAGACTCTCTCAGACTTGGAGCTCCTCATCCCAAGTGCCTCAGCTCTCCTAGAAGCATTCTTCTGCCTGGATAGGAAAATGCAATGCTGCCCCAAAACCAAGGCTGAAGCCTCTTTTCAAGAGACATAAAGCACTTTCCATAGTATGAACTTACTACAAACCTGAAAGCGAAGAGGCTCACAGGACTTCAAGCCAATTTGGTTTGGGGCCCAAATCAGGATTTATTGCAATCAGCTCAGAGCCTGAGAAACATTTTGCAACACTAGGAAAATTAAAACCAGTGATGAACTAACCAAGTGCCTGTTTCATCAACAAGTCTCAAGCTTATATGGCCTACAAGCACGCTTTGATACAGTACTACAATTCAGAGATTATACATTACGATGATGCCAAGCAAAGGCATTGAGAAAGACTCAAGAATGGTGTCAGCTGCTCGCTGGTTTCTAGAAGATCTGTAACCATGATCACTGCTACCCTTTACAGGATGCGACATTTAAGGTCCTGGGAGATGTTATATTTATTTTCTGACAAAAAAACCCAAAAAACAAAGCCCCCCCAAAAAACCCCCCAAAACAACAACAAAAAAAGTTAAAACCATCCACTTTATTGAATTTGCTAATTCTCAGGAAATACTAATTGAAACCTTCTTGCTCTATGTTACAAATTGCAGTACAAATATTATGATTCTGTAAGTCAAACAAGATTAATATCCCTCTTTCCCTGCAGGAAATCCTAATACTTGCTACAAGGGTTTCCAGCTTTGCAGGAAGTGAAACTGCTGAACTCTCATACACTTTTATATTTGGTTTCAGTGGGAAACTCATTTTGCAACTCCATCAAATACCAGTTACATTCCTACAAGGAAAACAGTCCAGCTGCCAGTCAATAGGACATTCGACCTTGCAGAGAAACCTGAAAGGCACTTGCACTAAACAACAAGATCTGGTTACAGCTGCACTCTCACTGCCACTGCCATTAAAACTTATCTTCAAAATGCAATGAGCTTTTTAAAAGGGGCCAATATCAAACCCATTTTACAGCAGCAGTCAGAGTCTTTCTGCTGCTTTCCAGTGCCTTTCCATCACTCCTTTCTATTTATATGAGAAATTACTTTGTTATCTTATAACTTCGAATACAGTTGTTAAACCCAAAACAATTACCCTTCCCTATGGAGAGTGGCCCAGTTACAGAAAGAATGAGTCATGCATTCATTCTGGTTTCATAAACCCCATTGCCCTTGACTAGCAGGCACAGTTCAAGGACACTTTTGTAAATTTTATTAAGCTACAACAACTCTGCAGGGCAGCTTCAAGCTCTCCAAGGTATCTCACTTAGAGCCCTCGTTTCTCCTTCAGCAGGTCTTGTGAAGAAGTCCAGCTCTTCTTGCCTGCATGCCAGAGGACAGCTTCTGGCATTCAAAGGTGTCACTGCGTTGGTCACTCTGAAGCTCGTAAGATGAAACACAGACAATGCTAAATAAAGAGTACTAAAAAGCATTTTTTATTTTTGTGACAAAATAACTATGGGACTAGCTGGAGTCTCCACGGGATTCTCTACTGGTAGAAATTGATGTTACTGGTAAATTCCATTTTTGTTTTGAGACTTTGTCTTAAAAAATCAGAAAGAACAATCTTTTATATATACTTTCATTTTAATTACTGTTTATTAACAGAGCAAGATGGTGAAATTTCACACTATACTAATCATATTCTTTTGTAATGAAATGGTGCAGCTGTTTATTCCTAAATTCCCAAAAGGTTCGATGCAAAGATGACAGAAATCAGCTGAAAGTCTCCCAATGACTTAAGCCTATGCTGTCTCTTAGAAACCAAAGAGCAATGCTCAGACAGACCTCTGTGCTGTTGCAAGCATTTTTTTCCCCCCTAGATATAAGCCAGTAAAAGCTGCTGGCATCAGCACAAGGAGTGAAAGGCATGTCCCACACCTCCTTCTAATAAATACTGCTGCACATCACAACCTGGGCAAGTTACCAAACCTAGGAGGAATCTATTGCATGTGTGCCATGAGAAGTCAGTCACACTGGTATGTGCACTGAAATACTCCCAAGTCCAGACAGAAAAGAAATTATTTTATTACCTTTGAGCAACGATGTCTGTATTTGAACATGATTTACTTGACAAGCCTGTGAGACACCAACATCAGCAAATTCACTAGTGAATATAAAGTAGCAGACACTGCAGAACAAAAGCCACTCTGCGTTAAGATCAGCAGTAACTTATACTTGGAAAGTTTTCTGTAGAGGTGCCTACCTGGAGCACATGGTCACATCTATCATTGCTTTCCATGATTTTCACCCACCAAGCCAAGCCACTTGCAAGGCACTGGGGCAAGAGAGGACTTTTCTTCTTCCCAACACACTCATCATGACAAACACTTGGGAGGTCCTCTTGCAAAAACTTCATCTCTTACCCTGGAACCTCCCAAACTGCTAATCTATTCTCGTGCAAGTGTCTGTCACACTCTTGCAGCTGTTACACACTTTCCCTACAAAAGCGTCTGCAGGAAACCAGACTTTACACACATTGTGCTAGTGCAAATTATTTGCTCTCCCAGTGTTTTTTGTGGTCTTTTGCTGAATTTTAAAGAGAGTCTGTTTATAAAAAATCCCAAACAATAGGAGATATAATGTTTAGACTTATCTAGGTTTTTTCCACAGTATTCATAGGTAGCAGTTCAGCAAGCAATTTTTGTCATTTTATGGCTAGATCTAGAAACCTTCATACAGTATGAAGAGAGAGTTCCTCTGGTAATTGTAATCAAGGAACCTTATTTACAGAGGCAGCTGTTTTATCCCAGAAATTAGCTAAAGACACAAATGACTAAATGAAGACACCTAATTACCTGCAAGGTAGAAAATGGCTAAAAGGGAGAGGTGTTAATTTTGGGTGGGTTTTTGTTTGTTTGGGGTTTTTGTTTGTTTGTGGGTTTTTGTTTGTTTGTTTATTTATTGGACCAATCTAGTTGGGAATAAGAAAAACTGAGTTGCCAGAAGGACATGAAAATCCTTGGGCTTATTTCTCCCTGTTTCCCCTTCTCTAAATCATTTGGAATAATAAAACAGATTATCACTCCCTTCAGCCCCTGCCGTGGTTACATGCTTAGACCATCTTGGCAACTGAAATTCTTAATAATCTGAACACTTGCAAAAATGACAGGATTTGGCATTATAATCCATTCTCTCATTTGCAAATAATCACAGCTAAAATTACCTGCAGGTTTAATATTGTACCATTCAAACTAAGATCAAACAGAACTGAACAGTTTCCATAATGAATTTAACCACTAGGCAAAGTGACAAATCCATTAGCCAAGTCAAAGACATAAAATTTCAATATCTTGTCCAGAAGAACATAGCATTGTAATATTTGAAACAGCCAACTCCTTCCCATCATGAGAAACACAGGGAAGTCTTAACTACATGTTTTATGAGGTTGAACAGAGCTAATCCATATGGACATACTAGAGGACAGACATCAATTTTTAAGCTAGACATACAGAAAAAAGTTCTCTAAGATGTGAAGGTAATATTTTTTATATATATACAACACAGAAGTTTACTAAAAATCAATTTCTATGGTTCCACGTATTGAAAAAGGATATATGTGCAATAGAGAGCTGCAAAGTGAAGTGAAGCAGAAAATGGTGATATGCAGAAAACTTTAGCGCTGGTCTTATTTTCTTTGTCAGAACCACAGTCTGCTCAGTTCTTGTCCGAGTTTTGTGTTTGGCAGCTGCAGAACTATAAAAAGTTTTGCCATTTAAAACATTTTTAGAAGAACAACATTGTATTAGGCTGACAATACATAAGTCATTTATCAAACCGTCACATTGTTTGGGGAGACAGACAGCAAGTGTCACCCTTGGGCCTCAAAGAGGAGGTTAAAAAATGAAAAACATGCTCATCATCTCTACTAGAGCACATTATAAACGGAAAGTAGTCAAGTTTGCTGTTGTGCTAAGCCTTCTATTGAAAGAGAGGGAATTACAGCACAGTGTTTATTCTTCCCCAATCACCAAGGCCTGTCTGACCTGCTCAGAACAGCTCTAAAGCTAAGTCTGTCCCGAAAGAATTTATTTGGGTGAATGATACAATAGGCTGTTCAAAGTTTGGTAGCAGGTCTGGTAACTCAGTGAGAAAAAGACAGAAAAATAAGCAAGAGGAAAAGAAAGAGACAAAGCAAAAACTTCGTTTTCTTTCAGCCTGACTTGTATCCTAGGTTCTGCAAGTGTAAGAGCATTTCTGGATTCAAAATCTCAACGACAATTAAAATAACAATTTGCCTCTTAGCTCCCAACTCCCTTGGTAAAAACAAACTAACAACAAAACCAACTAACCAAATAAAAGACCAAACCAACAAACAAAGACCCCAACAAGTATCAAACAATCTATACACCTGCATCTCATCTAACAAGAGAGAGGTACAGGCAAGACTTCTCCCATGCAGGGCAGCATCCAGCTCTCAGCTACAGCAGGCAGCACTGGCAGCTCCTGTATCAAACTCAAGGCTTAAACTCTGCAAGGAGCTCAGTGCTAGAAATGCCAGAGTGCTACCTGAACAGAGGCACACACTGGCAGAGGTTCTCTTTGAAGCAAAGGATGAGTGAAACACCTAAACCACAGGAGAGCTGACAAAATGTGTGTCTGCACAGTATCTCCCATCAGCCAGGCAAGTGAGGGCAGGAAGGCAAATCAGCATCATTTATAGCAAATCAGAGAAAGTAAACTATCCCAAAGCCCTGTAGGAGCCTAAATACTATAAACAATCCTAATTCCCCCCTTCAGCAAGGGCTATTGGTAGGTGCAGTTACTTCTTAGAGAACTGCCTTTCCTTTCTCAGCTCTGAATGAAGGTCAGTAATAGCACCTAGTGTTCTTCTAGAGGTGGCTGTTACAGAAGCTAAAGAGGAACTCAATTTACATATTCTTTATTCAAAATCAAGTAAAATGGAATTTGCTCTAGGTCCAGCTTTGGGATCAAAATGTGCCACACAGCACTACAAAGCTGCGAGACCCATCTCTAGTAGGTACTTTACTACATGACAAATTCATTTGAAACCAGAATGAAGCAACAAGCTACTGCTCTTCACTTAATCTTGTGAATTAGCACTGTCTTTCAGCACCTTCAGTTAAATCATCAGTAATTCTGATGAGCACCAATGACTCATCTCAACACAGAGCAGAACACAGTTTCTCACATCAACAACATCATATGCTACTTACGTGGGGCAAGGCTTGGAGGCTGCTGAGGGCATTGTAGACTGTTCACCCCACAGATAACACGCTCAGTCTTTCTGCCAACATCCACAGTGTTTCCAAAGTAATGAACTAGTAGTTTGCCACATATTTCATTAGATGCAGGGAATAGGAATGCTGAACAAGCTGTAATATTCAGCCCTAGATCCATTCTAAGTGCAAAAATCTTAGTTTTCTTAGTATTTATCAAAGTGTTTGTGTTACTTAAGTGCAAATCTTATCCAAGTGCCAAAAAAACTTAGTTCACCCTACAAAACCAGAGCTACATTCGTTCTTGGCTCTGCCCTACCAAAACATGCCTGGATTAAGGCTTCTCCAAACGAAAGGGCATGATAAAAAGAAAGCAACAGCTTCAGCTGTCAAACTGATGAATTTCCTCAACTTAATGGCAATTCTAAAGGTATTTTTACAATATAAACAGTTCAGAAAACAAAAAGAAGCATTTTGTGCCAAAACCAATTTATTTTTATTAAAATCTTATACTGAGTGCAAGCACAAACTCAGCACTTATAAAAGCTGCCCAACCAATGCTTGCAAGAACTCTCATTGCATTGGCAAAACAAGGACCAACATATTACAGGGTTAGTACAACACAGAAGCACGGTCTGCATCAGCACCCACTCACCCTCACAGCAACAGATTTCCTCTGCGCTTCCACACTTTTCTAAAAGAGCTCTACTCCCAAAGCACTACTAGTATCCCAAAGTGGACAGCAACAGTGTTGGTAAGAGGTCATGCAGTCTGACAGGAAGGCAGATGGCCTCCTAGTTTGGCTATGATAAGGGAGAGGAACTGGAATCCAAGCTGGGGGAACAAAGGGCCTATTGCAGGCTGCTGCTAATACCAGAAGTACCAACAGATTTAGTTTGGGCTTAGTCTGCTGACCACACCATAACAACAAGTTCTTTGGTATGAAAACATTAGGAAATGCCCTGGCCAAAAGACACTCGGGACTCAGCAAAAGATATGCCTGACACTAACATCAAAGAAATAAAAATGAAACTCCACATGCCAGGATGATAGCCAAAACAAATCTAACTGAAGTACTACATTTCCAGACCACCACCACATTTTCCAAAATGTTGGGCCAAAGCTCTCTCCTTGGTATTTGCTTCCATTGATGTCAATGGCGATTACACTTAGGCTTGACTGATGAAGTACAAACATGAAAACAGCCTCTCTGCTCTGGGCACCATCGAAGGCTCATCATACTGGACAGTGCTCCAGATCACTCACATTTCAACTCTATAGCAGTTAGAACCTGATTTGATACAGAGCCCTCTTCTCTCAGCTTTGGTTTCACTAGGGCCTCAAGTGGTCCACATGCTGCAGGGTTTGCCCATGGAAGTGCCTTGTTTAATATCACTAGAAACATGAGAGTCTTATCAGGTCAGTTCGTCTACATGAGCATCCTGCCTCCAGCAGAAGTCATAAACCTTAAGAAGAGTAAAAAACACAGGTTAATAGGATACTCTACCACTCCACTCTTCCATCCTTTCATCACTTTCAGTTTGTAGACTTCCTAAGCCAGGTGTGGTTTTAGATTAATTAGTAACTCCCGGTGAATTTTTTGTGTTTTAATGAACTTGCCCAGTCTAAAACTTGTCCCCTAAAACTTGCTCAAATAATTATGGGCTCCTGAAAAATATGAAGAGAACCTCCAAACTCTGCCCACCTCATACATTTACTGTGCAAAATATGAACAGATGGTAAGTTAACAAATGCTGGGAGTCACTGAGCCGCTAAAAGCTCTGTGCAAAGCTCAATAGCTTTGTGTCTATCCAGATCTAAAGCTAGCCAACTGAAAAATCCAGCTGCAAGAATAACTGTAGTTGTGAGAATACAACCTTGTGGATTTAGAACGGAGATTCATTAATTTGAAAACAGAATCTTGCCTCGATTTGATCTTGCCAACTGTGATATCAGACACACTGCTCTTGTGCTCATTACTAATTTTGTTTAAATCCAATCATTTTACAAATCCAGCTAATTTTAGGTCTGTTTCACCACAGTTGCCAATTGCAGCCACGTGCAAGATCATATCATTTTTTCCCTCAGCTGCAGTGGCAAATTACTGACACTATGTTCAAAGAACTATCAGTTAGCTCAATTTCAATCCCTGCAAAGCTGAAGGACAAACAAACTTCCTGCATTTTAATGATGTGTACAGCAGTACATTCCAAAAATGTTGCAGAAACCTACAGCAATTCTTTAAAGTTTCATTCTTACAGGTCCTGACTAGTAATTTTGTTTTGTTGGGGTTGTTTTTTTTGTTTGTTTGGTTTCATGATGACACATTCTGTAAAAACACAATGAAGAACATGCATGCATATCAAAAGGGTAGAGAGTATTATTCAGAGGTACTCAGAGACCACAAACTTGGACCTCTGCACTGCACCTTTCAGCAAAGTTTAGCAAATTAGCTCAACCCTTAAATACAGCAACATCCTGCCACTCTGAAAACAAACTGTGGCCTCCAGTTCTGCACCCATTTGTGATCGCAGATCTCCAACAGGCGCAATTTATCTCAAAATTAAGACTTCTAGCAAAGCGCAAGAACTGTCAACCTCCAGTCAGATGTCATGAACAAAGTTAAAGTCGATTTTGGACACGACAAGATTTTTTAGTTCCTGGAGGTGTGTGGTCAAACTGGGAATTGTTCAGCTCAGCCTGTTTGTTAAAATACAGTCAGGGCACATAAATTTGATGGATTCCCCAGAAGAACTGGGAATCATGAGCACCACATTTGAGATGAGAAGAATTGTACAAATCTTAAGAACTGACATCAGTGTTAGAGAGAATACAACATGGACTTGACTACATCGAACACAAGGCAACTTCCATGACTAAGGTAGTGGATAAGGGATGCCCATCTTTCCTCCCAAGACGTGAGTGTTGAATTAGCTTTTCACAAGACTGAGACCCCAGAGTAGAGCAGACTTACCCCTCAGCAAGTCCATCACTGCTGCTGCCCTGTCAGCAAGCCACTTACTTACATGTGGCCAAAGCTTCTAACAAACCCCCTTGGGATCCAGTTTGCATTGGATTTCCACAGAACACTCTTACCAGTTCTCTGGGTTATCTAGTATTGTTAACATTTTTAGGTTTTCCAATTTTGCAGCATTCAAAGTCCAGAAAATAACTACTTCATGAGGCACTTCTTCACCCCCCTATTATTTCTGAGACTGTTCTGTCAAATTAAGAACAACTGTTATCGCCTCTTAAAACCCCAAGTACTCCTCAGAAGAATGCCGATGCCTCCCGAGTCCTAGCCTTGGATTAAACGTGGGCTGTCATACTTTGAAACATAAGGAAGAACAGTATTTGAATAGAACAGTAGTAAACAATATAGTACATAGTAAACAATTACCAAAGGAAAGAAACAACTGCAAATTTCTTACATCCATAACCAATTTTTCTGTTTATTTTTTTTCTTCTCAGGCAGCTTTGGAAACCAGGAGAGCTTCTCAGAGGAAAGTTTACTTTTACTTTTACTAATATTTATGGTATTACAGAGGACCTGTCAGCAGTGGCTTCTGAGCCTGCTTCTTCTTCAAAGCACCTTCAACCTAGTAAGCAAGCAAAGACTTGGATCAATAACCTCAGATCATAAATCTGTCTGCAATTCTGCTGAAGGGACATAGTCTTCTTCATTGAATAAATACCATACACTTCCCAGCTTTAGATTACAGCTTAAACTTCATCCAAAAGCTATAAAACAGCCAGGGCATTGAATAAAGCAGAAAAACACTTGCTGCCCAAAGTCTCTCTTCTGAAAATTTTTTCCAGAGGTTCTTGGAGAGAGATAAGGACTATTCCTTGCAGAGCAGCCTTCAACCAGTTGAAAAGTTAGATTAAAGTAAGCTCCACTGCAGAAAAACAGCAATGACCCCACACCCGCATTTAGTTACTGGAGGGGTAAACAGCAATTGTCATGTGATTAGAGTGCAACAGCTTAAAACCTACCGAGATCCCTAATTTTACCTACACAGCAGCGCAGCAGACCAAAGGGCCATCAATCACACGGTGTCAACATGTGAACTGCCTGAAATACACCATTTCAGTGGATAACGGGTAATTCTTTAGACTACAATGAACTGTTAAGAGGAACAGAATAACTGTTTAAAAAAGTTTGGAAAAAGGGTTTGACCACTAACTAATTATTAGTTACCTGAGTGCATAAACAGGCAGTCCCTACCTGTTACAACAAATGTCATCCTTTTCTGTCCTGTTCCGTAAATGACTGTATCAATTACTGTAAGGTCTGCGCTGACTGAGGAACACAACAATCAGCAAACACCCAGGCTGTTGACCAGCTGGGAGAGTTCTCATGGCCAATTAAACATGGCATGCTACAGTATATTTTTCCTCTAAGAGAAGTCATTTTCTACACTTCCCTCCACACGGGGCCAAAACTTCATTTTGACTTAAAGAAAAATACTGTATTTAACTGGAAGGGCAGAAAACATTTTAGAGAAGCCTCAGTTCTGAAAATTATCAGAAAGGACATTTGAAATTTACTTCTGTGGCAGCCAGATCCATTTAAAATAAGTGATAGATTCAACTGTTTGTGTGTCATCATTGCATTACACTTAGCAAAGGTCAAAGTAGTCATTTTTCAGTTCAAATCAGTATCTGTGAGAATACGAGAAACATTAGCTATGTCACTCTTTGTAATCATCATGGAGGATGCAAAAGAATAAGGCAGATGCTGAAGAAAAACTCTTCAAAACCTCCGGATGCTGACAAAGTACTGTTATTTAGCATATAGTTGGCAATTCCTCTTCTCTTCAGCCTTACAGACATGCACTGTATAAAGATGCAAACCAGACTGCCTTCAAAGTTGTTGCACATTCAGTAACATCCCGTGTCATCGTGTGCCTTGGTCCTTAGGGTTTTCTCTCTATGGATGCTGAAACGGTACCAGGAGATGCAGCCCAGTGTGCAGCATCTCACACAAAGTAAGAGTTGTAATCCAAAGAGTCTGTAGTCCAGAAGAAGACATAGGAAGCTCATGTACTGGATAAGTACATACCAAGCAGATGACAAGTAGTCCCAGCCCCATCAACTCTCAAATAGACACAGCCCCCTCAACTCTCAATATCATGCTTAATAGCTACTTATTTTAATTAATTAATGCATTTGTGGTTATTTCTACCAATATTAATACAAGAAACGGAACCCCAACGTTCTTGAATCTGGCATATTTGATCCCAAAATTTGCATACACAATATTTTCTTTCCTTTCAAATTATGGAAAGGGATAGAAAAAAGAGTGCAGGGTTAAGTTACAGGGTCTCCTTTTACACGCCCTGTAGATTTGGCTGCAAACTTTATCCTAAAGCATTATTTTTATTATTAGAATGACATTGTTGATGTTTTCACTGTATTGTGAACAAATACACCTTCAGCCTAGCAAAACACTTTGCTTTGGCAGCGGAAGATACTCGGCTATGGATATGCTGGGAAAGGAAGATTTTAAACAAGAACAATCACATGTACTTGTTTTAACCTGAAGCCATAAATGACCCACTCCAGTGCTACACATGTAATAAAACATATAAATATATATATATAAATAACCCAGGTTTTGGTGTTGGACCTTGAGGACAATCCATGCTTTCTCCATCCAAATTTTTTGTACTTTTAGGCTAATTGCTTCAGTTCCCAGCCAAAGGGGGCAGCGATGGAAGGCAGGGGCCCCTTCCAAAGGCAGAAAGGCGGCCGGGATCCCGCCCCAGCAGGTGAACACCTCTGACTCGGCCCGTGCCCGGCTCGGCTCAGCCCCCTCCCCAGCATTCCGTCCCTCTCGGAGCGGAGCCGGGACGGGCACGGGAACGCTGACAGAGCCCCCCATGCCCACCCAGCTCCCGGCACCCACCTTGTTGAGGTGCGGGTTCCTGGTGATGTCGTAGCCCCGCTTCTTGATGCCCTGGGCGCGCCCGGGGCCGGCCGGGGCGGTGTGCCCCGCCTGGCAGCCGCGGCCCGGGGCCACCCCGAGCGGGGACAGCGGGGACAGCAGTGACAGCGGGGACGGCCCCCGCCCGGCTCCCACCATGCGGACCAGGAGCCGCCCGCCGGCCCCGCCGAACACCGGCACCATGGCCCAGGTGTGGCCGGTGGGCCCAGCCCAGCCCAGGTGTGCCCGGGTGTGCCCGGTGGGCCCAGGTGTGCCGGCGCGGCGCTCGGCCGAAGCGAAAGCACACGCAGGAAGCAGATCGATCCCACGGCGCCCTCGCCGCGGCCGCCCCTCCTCCGCTACCTGCGGGCGCCCGGCGGCGGCGCGGCCCGGGGCGCTGGGAATGGCACTGGGAATGGGAATGGGAATAGGGCCGGGCACAGCGGGCCCGTCACACGGGTCTGCCCGGCCGCGGCAGTGCCGTCCCCTCCCGGTCCCCTCCTGGTGCCCTACCGGTGCCCCCGGTGTCTCCGTGCCCCGCCGGGATGGGCATGGGATCACAGCGGGACACGGAGCGGGGTGCGGAGGAATTGATACTGCTTGGGGATCTTCAAGGGACTTCCCTGGCGTTCGAGCCCTACAGTGCGAGCAGCTGCGGGTGCGCAGGCATTTCTACTTGTAATCTGTACATTCTCTATATAAAATTTATATACACTGTATGCTGAAAAATAACGTGTATACTATGTATGTAGTAATATAATGTATATTGCATATATTTCTTTATATTGTAATCTATACATAGGAGATGGGAGGTCACTGCATCCTTTTTTTTTCCCAAATAAATGAGCTCTTTTGTCCCTTAAAAGGGTGAAAACATCATCACCGCTACCACTTCTCATGTGAAAAAAACAGTGCTCTGATTACTCCCTAAAGGAGTGGAAGATTCATGTTCAATTACATCTTCAGATCGACTGTGCTCCCAAGGTTCATCCCCATCATGAAGTTCAGGGCTGCTTTGCTTGAGGAATGCTCTCCAGCTTCTCCTTCCATTAGTGTTGCTGTCTTCAGGCATTTTTTTTTAATGTGCTTTAATATATTTGTGGATAAATGATACACTCCATCCAGAAAAGAATGGAGTGCAGAGCAAAAGATGATGACTAGATAGATATGGCTGTTCTTCTGTCCCTTAGCATTTTATAGGCGCTCAAAAGAATAGAATAGACTACCACAGTTCAGATCCATGACCTTGTGATTTCTCCCTAAAATTTTTATGGCTTCATGCGTTGCCCTCAGTGTACTCAGGATATTTATGCCTCTGCTGTAAGGCAATGATTATATTCAAACCTCACACTTCAGGACTGCAGCCACTTAATAACTGTTAGGACTGCAGTAGGAAAAAGCTATTGAGAGTGGGGTTGTTTGTCTGGTCTTTGAGTGTTTCAGTCAGAAATTGGTCATAAATGAAGACGCACTACTGGGGAGACCCAGGCAGTGGAGATAAGGAATATGTGCATCACTGACTCCAGATTATAATCAAGGAGTTTCTTAGTGTATGGAGGGCACAAGAATAAATCTGTCACTGTTACTTACTTTTTTTTTCATAGCTATACTTTGATCTTGTGAGGAACAATTTGCATAAAAGCCAAGTCAATATCTTGTCGGCTTGTCAAAGCCTTCCTACTCCCGTGCTGGCCTCAGCCATCCTAAATTTGAGTGAGTAACTCTCCATCCCACTACAGACTCACTGTAAATTCTGCAATGACCTTGTGGTGCAGGTGGGCATGTGCACAGCAAACAGGACATTTGAGCCTGCTGGTTGTAGGAGAGTCCATAACACCGAATCTCCAGATTCTTGAGCCACTCCTAGTGAGCAAAGATAAATAAAAGAGAAACTTGACTGACTGCTATGCAAAAGTACATAATTATGTTGTTTGAGGAGATAAAGTGATAGAGAAAAAAGTCCCAAGCTGAGAGCCTGCACAATAGAGTTGCTTTGCACAGCTAAGAAGTTTCTCGGGCAGTAGCATGAGCTCTCCTAGTGACAGTGTCCACCCTAAGGCTCAGAGCAAATGCATTTACTGTGCCTTGGAGAATGTAGAAAAGCTCTTCCTGCCTACTGCACCTAATTCCACTGTCTGGTACTTTCTGATGGAAAGATTCACCATTTAAAAAACTAAAATCAGTTCACTTTGCCAGTTTTGTAAAAAAACTGCCTCTTCTTGAAAAAGCAACCCAAAATTTTGTGTTAAAAATGCTCTAAGAGAAGTACAGAACTCAACTTCAGGATAATTTGACTGTGTATGTCTATGAGTTAACTTACACTGTTTTAGGCTACATGCAGAAGGTCTGTTTGGTGTCTGTGTGCTTGTCATTAATGTTATGAATAGCAGAAAAAAATTCCAGTTAGTCTTGCTTAAACTGGTTCACAGACTAGTAACTTTAACGTCTTGAATTGTAAGGAATCAAAACCATCCTGCATCACAGCATTAGGAACATATATAGGAGCTGATGCGTGCGCTTCATCACTGCCTCTCTCATAAAGAAAAAACTGAATTCTGCATGAGACAGAGACTTTTCCCAAAAAATATCCATTTCAACCTGAAATGTATTCAATGCAAAATTTTCACAAACCATTTTGACATTTTTAACCCAATCCCTGCAGACAGAAAAGGTTTTCTTCTATGTTGAATATTACATTATCTATGTGACAGTTGGACACATACATGAGCCCCATAAGAGAGGGAAAGAGATTTTCAGGGCTGGATAAAATCTGTTGTTGTGTCACTGTAAGTAGGTGGAACCAGTAATTTGGGAGGATTTAAAGTCTACAGTGGACTAAATTTCCAACTTTTTCCCGGAAATACAGAAAGACCTATAAAATTCTAAAATATTAAGTATGAATATGAATACTTTTTTACAGTAATAGTGTTTAATGATAAAAATCAGTAATATCACAGAATATTTTCCTTTCTACAGAAGTGTACTCTTTGTCACTGAAGCTGAAACCCTATTAGTCTCAATTTTCAAGTAAAAGCTCAATTTTAAGAAAATAATTTACTACAAACAGCTTTTTTAATGATTTATTTACTGTGTGAATTTACTTTTGACTTGATTTACAAAAAATAATGCATTTAACAACATGAGTTCCAAAATTTCATCTGAAATAGATGAGAATCTTTAGATTAACCCAGGGAAGAATAGCTTTTATTGGATCTTTTGCAGTACTGATTGCTTAAATTTACTCATCTGCAGCAAAATACTGAAGATATAATACTTACCTCTCTGGGAAGAGGGTAGGACATTGCTGGCTGCTGTATCTAAACCATGTAGCCTCCTAATCCTCTAAACCTTCTGGTGGACCTTACTTAACTTTGTACAGAGGCAGATGAATATCTGCTATTAAAGACAAGGTACAAAAGCACAGACATCAACACAGATACCATGGAAGGCACAAACCAATAATGAAAAAGAAAAATAAATTATCGTTATCGCTTGCATGATGTAACACAGGGAACCTGTGAGAGAAGGAAATATGACATTTCCCACGCCACAGGACTGCTGACTGGGCTGACAGCTTTGGTCTGTTCCTGAATGGTGCAGGCACGCGTTTCTTTACATTGAACTTTGGTAAGTGACGGTAAATATGAGACCTCTTTGGGCTGGGCTCCACTTCTCAGGAATCTTACTCTCCTTTTTAATGTTCTTTAAGGTGCTTTTTCAGAGCCTGTGGTCAATGCTTCTTTTTGTACAAAGATGAGCAGAATTTTTTTTTAACTAGAAATGCCCATAAACTAGCACAGTGAGTTAACTGAATTAACTTATTATTGACATGATTTCACAGAATGTTTTCAAGAGTAAATCATCTTCTCCTGCATAATATCATTCCAAAGCACAGCAAAATAGAGGGGCTTTATAGCTTGCTTTGGAGCTTGTCAGGCAACATCCCCCCAAAGCTTCAATCTGAAACTGAGAAAGCTCCCCACATGGTTGGCTCAGCCTCTGGATGGGGACACAACCCAGTAGATCCCTGGGAGAGAGTTGCCATATAAATCTTGACTTTGTAAATCTGTCTTCTCCCTACCAGCGCTGGATTGAAGGTCATGACAAAACCATAAAAACGTGTGTGAGCTGTCAGGAGAGAAGTCTGCTTTCTTTTCCTGACCCTGAATTGATAGAGCTATTATCGCGATTTCAAGAGTGCCTGGAAATACATCAGGGACCTTGCACAGTACCCCCTCAAAAGTTTGTGGTCAATATGTGCAAGAAGGACAAATATAGAATCATAGAACAGTTTGGGTTGGAAGTGACCTTTAAAGGACGTCTAGTCCAATCTCCTTGCCATGGGCAGGGACATCTTCAACTAAATCAAGTCGCTCAGAGCCATGTCCAACATGGCTTTGAATGTTTTCAGGGTTGGGACATCCACAGTTTCTTTCTTATACCTAGTTCAAATCTACCCTTTTGCTTTACAACCATTACCCCTTGTTCTATCACTACAGGCTCTGCCAAAAATTCTTGTCCCCATCTTTCTTGTAAGCCCCATTTAGGTACATGATGGCTGCAGTAAGGTGTCCCTGGACCCTTTTCTTCTTCAGGCTGAACAGCCCTAGCTCTCAGCCTGTCTTCACAGGAGAGATGCCCCAGCCCTCTGATCATCTTCATGGCCTCTTCTGGACCCACTCCAACAGGTCCGTGTCTTTCTTACACTGGGGGTCGAGAGCTGGATGCAGCACTCCAGGAGGGGTCTCACAAGAGTGGAGTATCTCACAAGAGTGGAGTAGAGGAGGAGAATCACCTCCCCTGACCTGCTGCCCATGCTTCTTCTGGGTATACAGCCTGAGAATGTAGGCAGAGGAATGGTGAAATCATTTGTCTGGGGCTACACAAGTTAAATGGCAAAGGTGGGAATTCCTACATGTCCCTTCTAAAAGGGACTGGCAGAAAGTGCAAAATAGAGAATACGGGGAGTGCTGTGAGTTCTGTATCTGTAGTGCCTCATTTCTAAATGGGCTGCAGAAATGGATGCATATGAGATCTCCCATTATTGATTTCTGAGATTATAGGAAGGGGCTCATGAGGAGACTGCTACAGGAAGATACGCACACACACACACACACACACGCACACACGCACACACATATATGCTTTTGATTTCATTGTTTCTCTGTGGACTCTTTCACATGCTTTATTTCCTTCATTTTAAAATTTTAGCTTATATGCTTCTGAGAGCAAGGATGTATGCATAGTTATAATAGTAAAAATAAGTTTTTCTTTTCAGCCAAAAATTGTTTTCCTATTTAGGTGCCTTGCCAGGGCATTGATGCTTTACCTCCTATTGGCTGACAGTAGCCATCAAACTGATTTTTTGCAGCTTACTGAGAAATAAATTAGAATTCCTGGGCTTCTAAAATTTACCTGGGACTGCAAAATAAAGCTTGAATCTGATTTAGATTCATTATCTCCAGGATGCAGAGTGCTTGCTGTCAGATGCACATGAATGTACTTTGGCTAGTGTGCAAGCCTCTTCTGAATGCAAATTTGATTGAAGAGATTGTTAAATTCTTGATTAAAAATATAAAGAGCATTACAAAAAGAAAAAGCAATAAAAGCAATGAAATGCACACTTATATTCATCATTGAACTCTGGAATTTATTTAAGCTATTTTTCAGCAGCAGAAAGGAAACAGTGGTTTGTGGAGTAGGGATTCTGTACACACTTGGGGATTTGCAGGTTGCTACAGAATGCAATTGAAATTACAAAGCATGTTACAAAAGCCAATTTATGCCTCCAGTAATTTAAGAAACCTCTTTATGCTGTGGTCTTGCATTTAACAGTTTGGCTTCTAAGAGAATGCCAATGAAATACTCTTTAAAGTTACCAGAGAATGAATCTCTGACATGTACAGTGGGACCTTATAGTGTCTATTCTTCTGTGGCATTATCTTTCCTTTCAGGAAATGAATTGAGCTGCAGTTATAAACTTCCATTGTAGTGATTTTCAGATGGCATACCTTGAGAATTCTTGACATTGTGCAGCCACGTGTCCCCTGGGTTATTAGATTTTGCAGAGATTATATACCATCCATTCATGCAGACTGTTAATCTAAATCGATTGTGACACAAGAAGCCTAACACAACACAGGTTGTGAATCTTGATTTGGACCCCTGTGTACAACAAACGATGGCAAGAGAAACTGTAAGTGCTGCAGAAGAGTCTGGAGCCAACTGGATCACAGATAGAATCACGTAGATTGGAAAAGACCTCTGAGATTGTTGAGTTCTACTTTAACCTATCATTCTTAAGTCCACCACTAAACCATGTCTCAACACAGCACGTCTGCATGTCTTTCAAATACCTTCAGGGATGGTGAGTCAACCACTTCCCTGGACAGCCTGTTCCAGTGCTTGGCAGCCCTCTTTGTGAAGAAATTTTTCCTAATTTCCAATCTAATCTCCCCTGGTGCAATTTGAGGCCCATTTCCTCTTGTCCTGTCATTTTTTACCTGGGAGAAGAGACTGACCCCTCCTTTCAGGCAGCTGTACAGAGTCCTCCTTGAGCCTCTTTTTCTCCAGCCTAAACACCCCCAATTTCCTCAGCCCCTCCTCATAGACTTGTGCTTTAGACCCTTTGCCAGGATTTGAGGTACGGCCTCACAGTGCCAAGTAGAGGGGAATGATCATTGCCATGGTCTTGCTGGGGTTTGAAGGCACCACAAGGATCATTGTGCCAGCCTTCCCTATCTGCAAGCTATTATACGCTTGATGTTTAATCCACAAGGATTCACAAAAGTCTGTTCCAGATGCAGCAGACGCAGAACCCTTCTGTTCACCTCTAACAAATACAAGACCTAAGGTTACAGACAGAATGCCGCAAATGATTGCACGCTACCATAAAATAGCAGATCCCTGCAATGGGAAAACAATTCTCTCTGGTGTTAAAAATGTTTATTACTGCAGCCTGTCCCATGCAGCATATTTCAAATATTTTATTTTAAATATAAGTAAGGTTAATGCCACTGTGCTAACTCTGTATTTTCTCATACACATTACAGATGGAGGGATATGCAGAGGGTTCTTGTTCGTGGTCACACACTCAGACAGTGATGGAGCTGGGAACAAGGTCCATATGCCTTAGCTGTCCATCCCTTGCTTACTCTGTCATCTGCCTTTGTCACAGTTTATTTCCTTGACATATGCTCTCACGTTGTTTTTCGTTAGCAGTGAGAGACTTCACTGTCATCCAGACAAAAAACATCTGCAGTTGTACAATTGAAGACTGAATCAGACCCCTGGACCTCTTTCCTGGCTTTGGCTAGTTTTAAGTGATAATGATGATGGTTTATACTTACACCTCTTAAAATGAAAAATGAGAATGGAGATAAACACACTTCAGTCAATAAATTCTCCTGTGCTCTCTGATATAAAACTGTCTTTTAGTTCTTGGGGTTGTTTTCCTCCCATCTAACTACAGATGTCCTAATCTGTTCATTAACCCTGTAGTGCACATGCATGATCCTCAGTGTACAAAGTTTTGATGTAAAATGGGCAGAACAGCTAAGGCAATGCATGGTTTAACATCTTAATTTATAGTAAAGAGAATCAATTTATAGTGATGCACAAGCATAAAATGTTGATTTGTTTTTTTCTTAGGCATAGGCTTTTAGCTTCCTGCCATAGGTAGTGTAGGATTTACAGTTGGCTTCAATAGGACTTAAACACTGCTATAATACAGCTATCGATTTTAGTCATATATTAAATTAGAAAATAGTTCTATATACAGTGTGAGAGTCCATTTTTGCATCTAGCATGATAATACTATTTTTGAGTAACATCACACATATCTAAACAGAAGGTTCTGAAATCAAAAATGATGTGGATAATCTTTTTCCTTTGAAGTCACGTTGTTATTTGAAGCAGAAAAACCAGCCTTCCAACTGGTAGTGTGCCACAAGTCTGACTCGGACCATTATTTTTGTTAGAAAACTTTGAGCTATTGAAAGATTGAATTAACAATAAGAATTCATTAAAATGGTGCTGTAAGACTTCACAGCTCACAAAAAAAAAAAAAAGGCAGCCCAATAATGTCTTGTGATGTAAAAGAAGTCAAGGAGGTGATCAAAGACATGAACAAGAACTGTTATACAAGTTACTGAGGGGTAAAATTACTATGTCAGCTGTTCCACCCATGCGCATCCTCACTCACTGCTGCTGTGAAGATGGTTTGAGGTGGATTAACTACAAGTGAAAGTACACTACAGTGATCTGTGTTGCCTTCAGTCTGACTGGGGCAAGGATACAGACAGCTGGCTTAACCTATTTCTGAATAGCTCACATTTGTCATGGCATGGGGATAGGTATGTGTACAGATGATATGCTGCAAGTGTAATAATTCATGGCCACCAAAGTTGAAGAGTGCTCTCTGGCTTTAAAGCAATAAAATATTTATCTTTATAGCAGAATTTGGTCAGAGAAGATTTAAATAACATCTTGCTACCACAAAAATGAGATAACAAGTTTCTGAACAATCTTTTTTGATTGTGCAAAATTGCAGTTAGTGTTTGATCAGTTCAATAGTTTCAGACAAATATAAGTAAAACATTTTTTTTATGTTGAGTATGGTGAAACACAGGAACAGGTTATCCAGAGAGGTGGTGGACACCACATCCCTGGAAGCATACAAGGTCTGTTTGGACACAGCTCTGAGCAACCTGATCTAGTTGAAGATGTCTCTGATCCCTGCAGAGGGGTTGGACTAGATGGCCTTTGAAGGTTTCTGCCAATTCAAACTGTTCTATGATTCTATAATTCTAATTATTTTAGGTCATGTCCTGAAATTCCTAAATCTTGTAGGGTTGCACAAGTCTATATAATGGAAGGACAAAACAGCATGAGAAACTTTTAATGAGAAATGATAATTTATACATCATAAATGTATTCATTTGCTTCTTTGACAATGTAATTTTTAAACGTTTTAATTGTATGTGTGCAGAGGTGAGGTTTAAAAATCACTGGTTTTGAATGTTGCAAAATGAGAAAACAATATCTGGTTGTACAGAAGTTAACATTGTGAAAATACCTGCAGATCCAGGTAAACCTGGATATGGTGAAAGAGAAAATATCATAAAGAAACTCACATACTGCCAAGGATTTCTTCAAAGGATTTCTTCAGCCTTCTCTCTACACCCAAGCAGTTGTCATCCCTTTGTTTTTTGAATCTCATTCCTAGAAGACAGTGCTTACTAATGTTAGGTGGAGCACTCTCAAGTGCTGTATTTATGTATTACTCTTTATATTATACTCAACCCTACGCCAAAGGATGTGTTCCTCATTGGGCAAGTCTCCAATATGAAACGTAGTAGGAGTAAGGACTGAAAGAATTCATCCATTGAAGTTTTAACAGGTTCTTAGAGAAACTGGTGCTGGTATGGTACAAGGCCGGCTTGGAAATCTGCTTTAACTTGACTAGCCTCTGTATAATTATTTCAGCTCTGCCATTGCCAATCAACAGCTATCAAGTCAAACTCCAATCATGGCTGCATAGTAAAGTTATCTCCTTAGTGCTATATCCAAAAGCACGCCTCCTTTAAACTCTTTGGGAACAGGAAAACACCGAGCCAAACTTTCCAAGCGATAACCAGTTCACAGAGGGCAGCAGCCTCCTACTGACCTTTGCTGTGCATCCAGTTATGCATGACAGAGCCCTTCAGACATCTATTGATGAAATACAGGACTGATAAGGAAAGTAAACAACTGAAAGTGAGAAGTAGCTTGAAAGGTCAGCTGCGCTGCTGAGCAGGTACAGATGTAGTCAGCTGCTGGCACGTTTTCGTACCAGGAGCTCTCAGTGTTGCTGCCATTTAGAAAAATGTGTGTAAAGTCAGCATAAATGTTTTGCAGAGTCCTATGCAACTGTAAAACAAAAATAAAAAAATAAAATAAAATGGCAGGCTTCTAATTCATGTGGCATAAAAGCATTCTATTTGCATGAGTAAAGTAGAAATATTTGCTGGTTTTCTCACTAAGTGCTGTTTTTGGCAATACAAAGCTTAGCAAAGTTTTTATCTGTTCATCAAGTCTTCAATCAATTCTATAACCTTCAAAATAAACTTCCAGAAAGCTTTTAGGTCTGATTTTAGGAGACTTTAAGACTCATGCATCTTAAAATAAATGAAGACTAACATTTTTTAATCAATGGGCCTATATTTTTTACTGATATAGATTATCATAGGTTTTTTTCACATCGATGTTCCTCTTATTTACACATGAGCAGAAGCTTAGCAGCCTTGTATCACTGACTTCATCACTTAATTCCAAACATGAAGCACTTTTCCTGAGTGCTTGTAGTTTAAAACACATATTTGTTGTTGAGACAAGAAAACCAGAAAATAGGAAATGAACACTTTAAAAGGCCATTTAATAAAAGTGCAGGAAAACTTGCACTGCTAAAAGTCAATTAATCTAGATAGTTTGCTGAGAAATCTCTCAGATTCTCTACTGAGAAGATATGGCCGTTTAGATAATACAGTTTATGTCATGGAACCTGCATACGTGTGACAACTGTAGAAAGGAATTTTAATCAATGTGTTCATTTTCTAACCAGAGCTGCTGCCTATGATTGGAAGTCAGGGTCTGCCAAGCTCCAGCTGAAGCTCAGCGTCGCCCTGAGGCTGCTGGGGACTGGGCAGAGATGTGCTTCTGCTGACTCTGCTCTGAGAAATTGACTTCTGCCAAAGGAAGTGGACGGCAGCTGGCTCTGCTGATGTTGTAAACTTCTGCAGCACAAATTGCCAGCCCTATGTGTCAGAGAGAGTTTTTTTGCTGTCTTTTTTTTTGTTTGTTTTGTTTGGGTTTTTTTTTGTTGTTGTTGGTTTTGGTTCGTTTAAGGGGAGGCAATCAACACTGAAGCAGGCAGAACTGAGAGTTTGGATTTGGGTTTTTTTGCAAATAGACATTCTTTAGGTCACAGTGGGGAATTTTGACATTCCAAAAAAATTAATAGGCAACGTAAGAACAGTCTCTACTTATAGATGTAATGTGCAAATGCTTCCAGTGCATCTGTATAGGCTGTTGGATACATACAGACATCTAGGAGGCTTCCAACAGATTTTTAACCCATGGAAAATGCCATATGTGAAAGTTCATGCTTTATGAGTTGCCATATACTACAAGGGGAAAATGTAGATTATGGTAATGGTGAACTGTGAAAACTAGATAAATTATGCCATAATGAATCTTAAATGATGAACTAATTTGTATTATTTCTAGATTAGGAGGAACAAATACAGCAAGACGCAGACACAGCCCTAGGGAGCTTGGACTAACTCCACTAACACCTACTGGCATGTGCAATGCTGATCAATAAGCTCATTCTCCAGGAGTGAGGTGAGACAATCCATCACCAAGAGAGAAATCTGCAAGCAGCAAAGATTGCAGTGAGCCAGTCTTAAATAAAGAGTCACTTCCCTGAAATCACAAAAAGCAATTTTATAACAAAATAACTTCATGTACAAAACTCCTATAAAATCAATGTAATCAATGTATCCCAACATCACTACAGACAGCAATGGAAGGAATAGGAGGGGAGAAAGGTAGAGACATTCCAAGTTCAAAGTGCACTCACAAATTATAGATAGTCTCTAAAATCTGAAGACCTGCTAAGGTCAGAACATTTCCACAGGATACACCATGCATCTAGTTGCAGTATGTGGGTGGATAGTATGCAGTAGTGGATATTTCACTGAAATGAAGCTGTGAATGTCAGTATGGCCAACTCCTAAGTACCCTTCTCTTCTTTGACACTTGATTAGCAGAATATATACGGGTTCAGCACAGGGAGCAACTGAGGGTTAGTTAAACAGATTCTCAAAACTGAACCAGCAGAATAAAACCAAGGATATTGATACCATCTCTTTATCACAAGACAAACTATCACTTGCTGAGGTGTAAAATTGACAATGTGGTTTAGTAAAAAATGTATAACATAACAAAATGAGTGAAGGACCTGTGAAGCTTAAAATCATACAAAAGGCTCCCAAGAGATTAGATGTTGCCAGACTGCTGAAAACAGGGTGGATACTCCAAGACAGGTGAGCAAAGTCTAATCTTGAGTCTAGTCTTGAGCAGAGAAAGGTGTCTCCAGAGACCACTTTATCCCACCCTAAGCTAAGAGTCTAAGGGGCTGCGAATCATCAGCTGGAAAGTGCCTGACTCCTCTCATCCTAAAGAATGGAAATATATCTTTAGGCTGCTGTCTAATACTTAAACAGGCAAAATAAATTAGGATTAACCCTTAGAGACCACCTGCAACAAGTCTGGTTTGTGTGCCTTGTTTGCTACAGTTTATACACTGAGTTACAGCAAGAATTATTTTCCTCTTGCTAAAGTTGCCTGCCTCTCTTACTGAGTATTCACATCAGTATTCCCTGGGTAAAGCTAAGCTTTTCCTGCTGTGAGAGAAGGGCCTCTACTGACAGCTATCTCCTGGTTGGATGCTGTATCTCTAGCAGAGAGATCCTGATAACTGAAGGATTAAATCTGAAAAAGAAGATCTACGTGTGTGCTGGAAGGAGGGTGGAAGAGAAGACAAAGTACAGAAGTAAAATTCCTTTGGAGTACTGAATGTGCTGGAGCCTCTGGTATGACAGTCTGTGTACCAACAGCCGTAACTAAAGTGCAGCCTGCCAGGCTTCTCCCCTGTTCCAGAACAGGCAGACGTAAGAGATCTTCCCCTTCCCACCCTCATTTTCTAAAACCTGGATGCTTATTGACACTTGGCTGCATTTCAGAGCCTATGTGAGTCACTGAACAAGAGTTTATTACTCATTGCTGAGCAATAACTCAGGAATTAGGAGCTCTGGGGTTCATGTGTTGGTGGACACTGTATACATGACATTAAATAGGGCAGGTTTGTCTGGGAACCCTCCAAGTCATCCCTGGGAACCCTCCGAGTCATCACTCTTTCCCTTTTATTTATTTATTTTGTTTTCAACAGGGTTCAGGGACAGGGTGTTCCTGCTTTCTGGGTTATTTTGTTACCCTGGGGTGGACAAGCAGACAAACTGTGCAAGAAAACGGATTTTATTAATTGTGGGAAAGTGTGTGTATATGGGGGGAAAAAATGTGTTCCACATTCTCTCCACATGATGAATTTAAGATTCATGTGGAGATAAACCAAAAATACCCATGAAAGGGCTTTGGTTTTTGCATTTCATTTCCACAGGAGTTTCCCAGAGTTGTTTGTTTGAAATAAACAACATAAAAGGAGATCCTCTGCCCACTCTCTGATGTGAAGTAATTAGTAGCTGGATCAGCATTTCCACTCTTAATTCTGCTTTTCATATGGTTTGTTTTAAAAATTTGCTCCAGTCATGAACTTAGCATGTAATAATACTTTGCATTTAGAGAAGTCTTTCATCTGAACAGCACAAAGTGCTTTGAAAATATTGGTCAATTAAGATTCACAATAGCATGAGAAATACAGGCTTTTTTTTTTTTTTTCAAGGAGAAACTGAAGTATTCAGGATCAGATACCCTGGTGACATTTTGCCTGGTGATATGACAGAAACTCAGATCAGAAACCTAGATTTCTGTTTATTACTTCTGATAATCACTTGAACCCATCACTCTTTCCCTGTCCTACTTAAAAATGGCCTTTTTATCTTTCATACTGAGAAGAAATTTGAAACAGTCGCTTCACTATTTTTTTCTACATAGCTAGATGCAGCTTTAAGATATGAGATATTAATACATGATTTTAATAAATATAAATATTATCAATATTGTTTAGAAATATAAATATGTAATCATCATGAATTATTGTAAGACCTCACTAATGAAGCAGGGAGTCAGCTATTGCTGATCTGCAGTCATCTTACGGGTGTAAAGCATCAAATATTAACAGCACACTATATCTGCACTGCAGCAGAGCTTAAAACTGATAACACAGATGGGAAGCAGAACTGTAAATTTTATTTACCTAAGTGTAATTGGCCCTCAGTCTTATGTTCATTGAGAGTCTGGATGGGGTTTAGTAATTTAGGCAACTGACTTACATTCTAAATTTCCAAAACTGATTGTAGCAGTTCTTGTCCGTTATGGCCTCTGTGTCCTGTATAGTCATATTCCTGTACAGTCATAACTGCTGGAGAGTTATGTGCTGTTGAAGGCTGCCAGAGGGAAAGCCCAATTAGGAAAAATTGGCCTCCAGTTTAGATGGCAAGTCATTTCTAAAGGCACTGGAGGTTTCCAAAGGCACTTCCCTCTTTCCATTGACTGCACAGACCATGTCATGCAGGTTCTGACTTTTAAAAGATTGCTTCTTAGATGGATACAATTCAGGGTACCACTGAGGTGCTCCCATTAGGCAGATTGGATGCCTGTCTCCTTCTGATGTTCTGCAAAAACTGCACTGGAGTCTACAATGTTCAAGTGTCACCCACTGCCCCCAGCATAATTTCAGCACTTAACTGCATCATTTAGGGCTTCCTTAAGGATCTCTCAGCCCAGCACTCAGAGCTGACTTTATCCATGAGAGCATGCAAGTTCACAACACAATACAGTTAAAATACAGGTGAAAATCTTATTTTTACAGCACAAGAAGCAAGTCTAAAAGTCTTAATATTGTTTTCTTCTTGCTTATCCTGCTCGGGTAGAACAGCTGCTAAGATGCTTTGCACTGTGGCAGGGAAGACTACCCAATCTTATTCTGCATGGTGTGACATCCAGCCTTAGCCTGTGAGTGCTCTGTGTATTATGGGAATGACCTATGAAGAGCCAACTCAGAAATTATCCATGCCCGCTTCCAACCTTGCGCCTTGACTTGTGCTTGCAGAAAGTAGTTATATCATGCAATCAGAAAGAGAAGAAAGAAAAGAGATTTTATAGGAGTCCACAGGACTACATAGCTCTACTGAATGCACAATCAAGCAGTTTGAAGTCAAATAGTTACAAAAGAGTGAATTATAAGAAGTAGGCATAAAATCAATGAAAAGGAGATGAGATGCCTCTCCTGACCATCTGCCCAGCTGCAAGCTGGAACAGCTTGGCACAAAAAGTAGTGGCAGATGTGGGAAAGCTAATAGACACACTGGAGGAGCTGGAGCTGAGCTATTAAGGTCCTAATAATCTCATGAGTCACAGAATTCACAAAATTAAACCAAGGTGGACAGCAGTACTCTGATATCCTACGTGGTTTGTGACATTCAATTTGCCTTTGATATTCTATTTTGGAACAGGACAATCCCATATCTTAGTTGAGAAACAGGAGCCCTGGAAAGAAAACCGCAGGAGGCTCCATTTGTGGTAGTGCAGAGAGAACTATGGAGGGAGGAAGTAAGTCCTCATTAGGGCTGTTCATCTCTCTTTCTCCTTCTGAACATGTTCCTTTTCCAGCAATTACAGCAATCAGTGTAATTCCAGTAGTCAAAGACCACCATGTCTGCTCTCCTCATAGTCTAAACTCCAATGCAGAGATTAATTACCAATGCTTTACACTTAATGGCGTAACTATTAGTATATCAGTAAGTTTCCCTCCGAACACATAAATTTATACTTTGTATTAACCATAGAACCATAAAATACCAGGTCGGCAGGGATCTCAAGGATCATCTGGTCCAACCTGTTCAAATCCCCCGAAGACTATAACATCAAAGTCTGCATATAAACTGGTTCCCTGACCTTTATCAGGAGAAAATGTATTTCATCTTTCACTCTGGAGGTGTGAGAATAAGGAACATATGTTATTGCTAGTATGCTGTGCAGCACATGACATCCTAGAAAGATTGCAGAGTCATGCATTACCCTAATGACTCTGAGAGGGAGTGACAATCCTGCTCCACAGTATATTGATCACCAGAGCATCTGCCAAACAAAACAGCAGTGAGATATTAAATATACATTGAACTTGGTCCTTTTTCACAATATCTTGTTCAAGGGTTTGAAATTGAACATTTTTGAGGCATGAAATGGTCCTGTTTGTGTTAGCTGTGCATTCCTTCTAGGGAGCTCTCTCTAGCTATGGTGTCAAAATGCTTCTCCTATTCAGCTTGGTAGTTCTTGATCCAGTCTCCTGTGACTCCCATTTTTCAGCAGGTGACCTGCACCATAACAGAACAGGGTTTTTTTAGGATCACAAGCAAAGTCTGTGTCAAAACAGAGGAGTTTCTCCTGTCCAGCATGGTGCCCTAAGAGCAAAGCCATCTTTCCCACCTGCATTTTCAATATGTTCTCAGGTATAATCCTTTCTTTTGCCAAACTGTTACAATGCTGCGTGCCGTAGGTCTTCTGATTGCAAACACAGTAGATACAACTAGAAATAATCCTGGTGGCTCTAAGCAAGAAGTTGGGGAAACTGCATGTGGTAACAAGAGGGGACTCTAAACTGATGTATAGCACAGGGCATGGTGGCAGCAAGGGGACTGATGTAGGAATTGTAAACAAGAAGGTATGGGTTTAGACTTTGGTTTGTGTGCAAGTTTGTAATATTGTAGCTTTTTTTATTTTTTTTTAAATTAATACTGGGGCCATTGTTGGTGGTATAAAATCTTTTAACAGATTGCTTAGGGCATGGCCCAGTGTGATCAAGGGTAGCGCATTCGCTTCCCGTCATTCAACAGTGCTGCCTTTAATCCCCAGAGGTGAATGACATTACCTGTTTTTACAATGTGGCAAATGCTTCTGGCAATGCTCAGATATGGATTATGAGAAAGTGTTTTTTACAGGCACACATGTAAACATATAAAGCTGTCTGAGCAAGGTCAGAATAATTCACAATACATATTTTGGCTCAGCTTGAAGATCATCTGCAAAACCTGCATTCAGAAAATAGCAGGCAAGAGTAATAAAAAAATAAAATAGTTTATTATGATTTGGTTTAATAGCCCTTTCAGCTGCTCTTTCCTCATGCCAATAAATATTGGCCATTACCTGCCCATGAACCAAAACCATTGTAGGAGTCTATGATTCTATATGGGAAGCATGTTTGTGTAGATATTCAATGGTCTGGAAGGACCAAAGCCAGGTCTGGTATTTTACGTCCACATCCAGAACAATTGGAGTCACTTCTCTGTGTCAAAAGTTAGTTTCAAAATACAATTTTGTTTATAAACTATTTCTTTTTAAGGCTAACACCAGAACATTAGATGCCTTTGGATTGTTTTACCTTGTATCCAAGGTTATTTTGTTTGTCTGATAAAAGTGCTACTTGAATATTTGAGAATTATCCTGGGGAGCACAATAACAGGATATCAACAACTTTATAAGCTCACTAGCCATGAACTTATAAAACCTCAGCTATTTTGTGGAAACAGTCCTTTGCATGCTTCATCCCCAGGCGCCAGGGAACAAGCTCCCTGGATCAGGCTACATTTATCATGGAGTATGCTCCAGCAGCTACCAGGATGCTCCAGCAGTTACTGGATGCTCTGTGAATCCACACCCCAAATATCCCCTCAACCTGTTCATAGACCTAAGCCCAAGACATTTTCAGCTGCAACATACAATAACAGGGATGCTTTAGCATCAGATAGAGAATATTCTTGTCATGTAAAAAATTTTAGATGCTAACAGAGGATGGGAGCAACTGCTTTGCCAGTGAGTGGGTTTTGAGACAAGCTTTGAAGCAAAAGAAAACAGGATTCTTGGAGTTCAGAAAGCCTGAAAAGCTAGATTCCTCTCCCACCCCCAAATAACAAATCTGTGACCACAGAGTCTGCCCATCCTAAGTCTTTGGGATAGTGGAGGGAGATGATGAATGATTACAAACAGCTGAAATATTGCTTTAAACCTCTGTTAATTAATCCTGTAGCAATCCCACTGTCTTTAGGACTTCCTTCAACAGGAAATTTTCCTTCCACTGTCTGAATGCTGAAGACCATTTTTTTCTTATTATTGTATGTCGAAAACTTATTTTGAAATGAGTTTGTCAGATTGCCCATAGTGATGCTGTACCTACCAAATTACCCTGCAAACGTGGAGAGCCACCACAAAGCATTAAACAACTCACTCCACCTATAGGAAACAGCCTGTAGTGCATAAGCATCCTCTTGGGCATGATCACATCTATGTTCCCAGGTCTAGGTATCCAGCTTGACAGAACAATAACATTCAGCTTCTGCAAACAAACCTGCAACCACAGCAGGAGATTGTCACGGGCTCTCTCTCACAACCGCCTTCCAAAGCTGGGGCTGGGAAGCAGCCTTTGAAGAGGTGCCAACAAGGAAAATTGTCCCAAATATCTTAAAGAGCGACTTTGCACCTCAGGATGTGTGTGTTTGTGCATCTCGTCAGTACTAGTGCACAGGTCGGACACCCAGGAGTTGTGTGCTCAAAACTCCAACAATCAAAATCCTCATCTGCAAAATAAGGAGACAGGAACACACATGAAATAGGTGTTAATTGTGTTGTTCTTGCTGTGCACGACACTGACTCATTCCTTCCATTTTGACAGGCTATATCCGGAAAAACACTGCTCAGTGGTGGCTGGTGCTGCCTGCAATCCTGGCCAGATACAGCAAGACAGATCACACCTCTTTCTATAGGTGTAAAGAGGCAAACGGTGAGAAACAATCAAGATGGAATAAGACATTTTTGTTTACTCTACAAAACTGTTTGAGAAGGGAATACATACTATCCTGCCCTCTCCACTCTTTTGTCTGGGTTGCTTTGTCCCTGGGACAGGTTCTCATCTCTTCTACATGGAGATAAAAACATGGGGTCAGTGTCTTACACTGGTCTTGCCTGGTCTTGCATCTGTGAGCTCAGCTTGAACTGAGCTTGCTTTCCTCACGAGGGTGTCAGCTCAGTGTGTGTCATCTGGGAGAGCCAGTGGATTTCTTTGAGACTCTGACACAAAACTCACATGGGAATAATTCCTTAAAGCAGAGCCACATCCTCTTAATGGACCTCTACACAGAGAGGAGTGATGGGAAGGTTTAAAAGTGCTGAGATCAGGAGCAGTAACTGAAGGGTGTGGCTCCTGACAGGAGAAGGGAGGAAGGTCCCAAAAAGCTTGAAAGAACAAATCTTAGCTACCAAAAGACCTTGCTGCTGTCCTGTTTTGAGGAGAACCGAGCTCAGATGCCTGAGATAAGAGTGGAAATTAAACTTGGTGCTGCAAAAATATGCTGCAAGTTCCTCTGGGAGCTTGTGGGGTATTAAGTGAGACGGGCAGCCTGTGGGAGAAGGATGCTGTCCCTTCCCGTTAGACAGTGATTCGTCCATGACTGTGTAGGAAGCTGTGGCAGAGCTGGGCCTTGCACATGGATCTGTGGAGCCCCAACACAGACAACCCTGTTTGCTGTTTGCTGATGCTACCAGTTAGCAAGCTTCTCTCATTAACTGAACAAAGCCTGAATGCCACAAATGTCTGAAAGGCAGGTCTAAAGTGGTATTATTTCACATACAGAAACAAAAAGAAGCACAAACAGAAAATCATCCCAATCCATGGGATTATGAATATTTATAAGAAAATTAAAATAACCCAAAACCATGAACATACTGAGTCCCAGCTCCCTGTGGAGCGTGCTGCAATGTGTTCACCTTTACCCGCGGGGAAGGGATAGGAGAACAAATACCAAATGCCAGGTGTTCTATACATTGCGTAATGTATTACTGGAAAATAGTATAGGGGAAAACAAATAGATCAATGGTGAATAATACAAAATAAGGAATAGCAAAATTCATTCTCATGCAAGAAGGACTGCTAGGCTGAGAAACTCTTATCTATAGGAACCAGAGGAAACTCCTTCCCTTGTCAGACTTTCAATTAGACTTGACAGAGCACTAATAAACACTCATCAGGAACATGCCTGGAAAACTGATAAATCATATTGTTTGGATCACTTTCCCATTTCTAGAAAAACATCAGACTACAAAAAATTCTGGTTTAATACATTAAATGCACATACAAATGGGCTGTTTTTTTACTTGGTAAGATAACTTGTCAGATGCAGGCTTCCTTATTTATTCCCTTGAAGATTTCCCTATGTTAGGTAAGAATTAACAGAAGATCTTTTTTATCTCATTGAGGGAAAAAATATTTACTCCAATAGTGACTGGTCCCCCTATTCCAAACACTGGAACTCATTGTAAAAGAGGCATATGATTAATCTCTTGCATTTGCCCAGGCCACCGACTCCTACCAGATGGAACCTGAACTCTGAGTCACACAGTCCCATGATACCACAGCTACCAGTGACTCTCCTGTATTTCAGTGTCAGCTTTCTCTGGGATAGCTCTGAGCAACATGTTCATTCATGCAGTGAAATTTTAAGTAACTATAGCTTGAAGGCAACATCTGCTCTAAGAGACTTCAGGATAAAGGGACCAGCAGGTACTGAGATTGTGTTTTAACAGATGGTTTCCTGGGTTTATATGCCACTTACCTCTAAGGAGCAAGGTCCATTGCAGGCTTTAAACCCTAAGACATGATTTACACAGAGGCAAATAGCTTGGTGCAGCATGTGGCAGAACTGTTGAGCAACACACTGAGCCTGACCCTATTTCCTAGAGAAATGCTTGTGATGCCTATTGAGAAAGGGTAAAGCAACAAGAGGATGGTGACAGATGTGAAGAAGAAGGCATGGAGAGGGAAAAAAGAAAGGTAAGGGTACAGAAAGTAAGTTTCTGTATATTGCCCTGATAAATCCAGTAGAAACACCTGAAAAATGGAGTAGGGAATTGAAAGTGCTGATACAGAGCCAGTGCTAGCAAGTGGACAAAGACCAATCAATTGTGATATATCAAGAGGGTTCATCCTAATGCTGGGGAAAGAGCAGGGAAAGGGAAGGACAGATTTAGATAATGGTATCACTAAGGGCTCTGTTGTCTAGGCATCCTTGCACAAAAGCTAAAGTCCATGGCTTCATGCTGTAGAACAGAACCAAGGCATTTAACTTTGGGGTTTGGGAGGGAACATGGGGCTGCCAGTTCAATCATCCAACTGAGAATTTAAGAATGCAAGAGAACTGCTTTACTACCTCTTAATGAATCACTGCCCATCAGCTCTACACAACAATATAAAACAACTTCACCTGCCGTATCTGCACACCAAAATGTGTGAACTGATCCTGACATGAAGGTGAATCCCTTCTAAGACACCGTGAGAATAGTTTCAGCAAGTACATGTTAATTGCTATTCAGACAGGTTTAAAAAAAACTTGAGGGGCATGTTATTGGACAGATGGCAAAGTCACAGTTACCACATTGCTTATATTCAGATAGTCATATGAATTACCCCAGTTTTGGCACTCATAATCTACAGTCAGCTTTTTCCCCATATATTCCATGGATTTTCCTTATAAGACCCACTGAAAAACTGCTCAAGTAATTTTTCCTTCCTGTGCTTATAAGAAATATGAATATTAAAAACTGCTCTGGGAACAAGAGAAAGGGCTGAGTTTCATACCAATAGCTACAGTCTTTTTGTTTAACCCAAGCTCAGATCACAAGGTATCCCTCGAGTGTTATAAAGCACACCATGTAAATAAATCATAAACCTCTTAAGTGGAGGAGTAGTCAGGGACTGCTAACCTTTCCCTTTAGGGTCTATTCTCTGAGTAGTTTAGACAGCTCCCTTTTTTCAGTGCTCCAGGCAGATATTTGAGTTCAGCTAAGCCATTCCATCAGACATTTCCTAACATTCATGTACCTTGTGGGTACCCTCCATCCCAAGCAAGTAGTCATCAGCATTTCTAGTGTACTCACCTATTCTTAGTAGGGGACCAGTAAAAGTGTGGGGGTTGCTAGTGAGCCAGAAAAGTGGCTGTGTCACTAGGCCTTTTTGTAACCTGTTCATCCAGATTATGATGCAGAGGTAATTTTAAAAATCATCGTTGCAGTGTTCCACAATTTAGGGAAGCACTAAAGCTGCAGAATGCCCACTACTAATCCTTCTCATGATTGAATGACACAGCATTTTCTGGTGTGAAAAAGATTCTGGCATTCTGTTTTCTACTTTTCAGGAGTTTGATCCTTACAGATTAAAAAACCAGAAGGCTCCAGTTCAAACTGGGCTGTTTGATACAAAAGTAAATGTGGTCAAATTCAGCAGAGGATAAGTAAACACTACACACACAAACACACTCACTGATGTATGGGAAATGTACACGTAAATAGTGCATCTGAGGAATATGCATGCTTAAATATAGTGGGTTCTTGTGCCCTGAATACTGTACCCTTGGATGAACTTTCCCTCAGAGCAAATGTGAAGGTTTTCATCTTGTACTCATAATTTTTTCCCCATAAAAATATTTTAATGATTTAAGTCCCACAAGCCCAAGAGCTCCAGATGCATATTTTAGTTATTTGTCATAAGAACTATCCAACACAAAAAATGACCACCCTTTCAGCCAGAATGAGTTTGCACAATTTTTAATGTTAAAGTGAAGTAGAAGAGTTTTTCCTTATAGTCAAATAAATCCTTATAAAATGTCATTTGTGAAATTTTAAAACCAACAGTGGGAAATTAGGATTTTTTTTCATTTGAAATGTTTTAAAAGCAAATAGGTCTCTAGAAGGTGAACTCCAGTTCTTATCAAAGGCAGCAGTAACCTTCCAATTGATTTCAGTGGTGCTTGCGTTTTGCACAGAGATATAGCTTTTAGCTTTTTCACTTTTTGACTTTTTGGAACACTGAATTATTACCATCCTGCTGGTAATTCCTTTGGGAAGTACTTGTCATATTAACCAAACTCTTATGCAAGGGTAAGTTAATAAAAGTCACGCATGTTTTTCTTAAGTCATCCTAATAGAATAATGAAATTCAGTACTGATTTTCCAGAGGGCCACACAACACATTGTTCACCTACCCGTGACTGTTGCTAAATCAAGGTAAGACATGGACCTATCTGTCTGGCTTCATATTTCTTCTCCTCAGAGCATCCACTTTGTCAGGACTTGGATGTGAATGCAACAGAGGAACCAAACAGAATTGCATGTATGGATGGAAGTAGATGTGTGTGCTTCAGAGCAAGCTGGAATTGCACTGATTTCAGGAGGCAAAATTCACTGTCATCTCCTGAGGAATAGTATCTGGATGCATCTCTTAGGGCCTTTTCTTCCAAGCATACCTATCTCTATCTTGGTGGAAAGCGCTTGCAGAGGGATGCACCAGAGGGAGCAGTCTCTTTCAAGTCAAACGTGGTTAATGGAATTTCTACTTCTCATCTCTATATTGGTCAGTGTCATTGGTTTTCCAATTCTTTTTCAAACTGCCTTTTTTTTTCCTTTTTTTTTTTTCTTTTTTCACTCTTGGTTAATGATTTTCACATAAGCAACACTATTTGTTTCTGGAATTACTCAGGTGATGCCCACTTAATTGCCCTCTGCCCTTTTCACCTTGGGATGAACTCAGATCTGAAGAGTGATTTACCTAAAAGGGAAAGTTCTTGCAGTGGTCAGTTAAATATTTACTTAATGCCTATTTTTTTCTTTAGTTTTGCCTTGTCCTTGGTATTCCCAAGTCCTCTGAGACCTCAACATCAATTCCCACTGACTCTATAGACACTCCTCTTCTCAAGCAGGGTTACTCAATACTGTTTTGGATGCATTTTCTACTATTTAACTTGACTGCAAATATTTTCATATTTGTGTTACAAAAGTCAACAGAGACCTTGTGGACATTTTCCTCCCATTCTTAGAAAAGTACGTGCAAGTGTGGTTAGCATGGAGACATTTTCAGCTGAGTTCAGAGTGGACTGCAGGATGAGGCTGAAGTATATAACTCAGAGTGATTGAGAAATTACTGAATGAAGGACCTGGATGACCCTTCCCTCACCAAAGCATGTTTGCTGAGTAATGATAAAATGCATAGCAGTGCTGAGGTACTTTGAAACATCTTGGCTTTTCATAAGAGGAAGCAAGAGACATGAGCCCAAAATAGGAAAAAAAGTGAGATTAGATTCAAGATAATGTATAGATGTGGTTCTGCATGGAAGAAGTTTCATAGTCCTAATAGCAGAATTTATTTACCTAGACTGCCCTTTTCTGAATAGGGAGAATTTTGAGGCTGTGAAAAGGAAGAAGGTAGTACACTGAATGGGGAATGTTTACAGTCCTGTGGTTCAGGGACTCCCTTGACACCCACGACGTTTCTATTCAGAGAACAGTCCCCTTCTCACAGCAGAGACTTGCTCTCCAGCTGCTGTCACCTTTGGTGATGGCACCAAGTATCATCTTCTGCGTTGTCATTAAATTGGTCTTTCTTCAGCTCACTTACTTCCCACATTATATTAAGTAAAAAAATGTTGTTGAGGTCAGACAGAATTGTTTGAGCCAGTGTAGAGTACAAAAAGTTGTACAAAGTGGTAGGAGCTACAAAAAGCTGGAGTGATTGAAGGAAACCCCTGGTGAGGACACTGTTCACCTCGAATTCAGACAAAGAGTTTAAGCAGGAGCCTGTCTCCTGCTCCAGCTGAGTGATGCTAAGGTGTTACATGTAAGGGTCCTCAGATGTGAAGCAGAGACACTTCCCAGATGTATTGCCCTGTCCAGTTTTTGTACTAGACCAAGAAGCAGATACGCTCTGAGCCCTGTGAAGAAGAGAGGAATGCCCATCTTAAGGGGCCTGCCAGTGCTTTAATAACGACCCTGAGCGATGAGGTGGTGACAGGCTGTAGGAGGCTTTATTCATACACCAAAAGATTTCCTATTAAGCATTAATGAGGACTTTTCCTTTAGCATTATGCAGCAGCTGACATGTTTCCAAGGCTGCCAGTGGCATAATGGAATGATGGACCAGTTTACCTAATTAATTATTTTGGTGGTTTAAGTCCATTATGAACCTGGACTTTTAAGTCTGAGCTCAAGAAAACCAATTTTTGCATACTCGTAACTGAACAGAGAAGCTTTTCTGTGTTTCCCACTCTTTCCTAACAAGGATCCCTCCCTCTGCAGTCAGTTGTAGCGGGACACTCAGGATTTCTGCGTGGCCTGGAGTTCAGTAGGAACTGATGGCTCTGTCAGCATTCTGCCAGTGTCTTCACTTCACTGGATCATTTAGCATTATCAGAATTGCTCATTGGGAAAGGTAACACTCATGCTTTCTGAAATGCAATGTGCATAATTTCTCCTTGCCCCTCATCTAGAACTGACATTTATATGGCAAACATACTGCATGAAAACAAAACAAAAACATTACAGAGTTCTTTCTAAGATCTTTATGAACTTTCTCCTGTGTATTAAGTACTGCTTTTATACCATGGATGTTTTTATCTCAATATTTGATTTTACAAACCACACTAATGCTACTTTGACTGAGCACTGATCCTGAGGCATTCTTCTGCCCAGTCTGTACCCACAGATTTCCAGGTTCAGTGGCCTTCAGCAGCTGAAACAAGAGAGAATAAAGAGTGCTGACAAGAACCAGAGTCCTCAAGTCAATGCTTTCCAGCATTCAAATCCTTTATACAAGTTGCACTCAAGAGGAAAGAGATATTCCTTGCCTCTGTGAAAATATCCACGTGTTCTCAATCCAAAGACCTGTTCAGCATGTTCAGGGTGGTGCTGGCAGAGGCAATCCAAACCCTCCCATTTTGTTATTCATCCAAAAGCACCTCAGGTTAGAAGGTTTTTGTGTTTATCTTGAAGATGACTGATCAGATTCAAGCCAATGTGTCTTGAACAAGCCTTGAGCCTACCCACAGGGATGGAAGGTATTTGGGAGGGACAGTGCTAAGCCTTCTTTGTGCATTTTTAATCTTAGGTTGTTGATAAGGAGTGAAAAGTATGGCAAAAACCTCATTGCACAGAATATACTTTGACACAATACCAAGTCTTTGGTGGAAATGTTGTTTTCTGCCCATGAAGGGGATCAGACTACTATCTACATATTATGTACTTTCTTCAAAAGGTACCCCATGATGCTTTTCACAGTTTGCTTAACTGGTCCATGGAGCTTATTATTAAAAAAATCCCACTGTCTGCAGCTGTACTAAACGCAACAGACCAGTGACTGTTGCCTGGCATGAAGCCAAAGGGCATGTTATGATTCATACCCACATGACTAAACTCTTTTTCCCTAAAAACAGGGTGGCCACACCCAGCCTACTTATTGGGAATGGTCCCAAGACTGTGCTGTTCTTACACTGTGCTAACAGGTATTGTCTGCTAGCTGATGCTAATCCATGTCAAGGGACCATGAAACAACATAGACAAGTGTGGAGCAGTGTTAGAACTCGTGTAATGGCCCTGTTTATTTTACTGGTCTAGACACAGCCATTAATATCAAGAGTTTAACAGGATTGTTGAAAGGGCCAGCGCATTTATATGGCCAGTGAAAATATCCAGAAGAACAGGAAGAATATTCCAAAAGCAAAAAAACCCTCAAATCAGGTATTTTGGAACAGATAAAGTATTAAATTCCTCTGTGATCAGATTACACAGTTTCTGGTATCCTCCCTAGCAACATCTGGTGCTGCAGGTTTTTGAGAAGAGGATGCTTGACATTCTATGGCCATCCTGGTACTAACTGCTATGCAATGTTACCCTTATGGTAAAATCTATGAAAAAACTGTGAAAATACCTCTCAGGATCTTTGATTTCCTTGGTTCATTCTCTGATCTGAACAGGGAAGAACCTGGAGTTGGAAGCTGATTCTGGCTTCTGCCCAGTGCTGCATTGAGACTAGCTGGCCGGAGTGTACTGGCCACAAAGCTGCTGAGTGAAGCTGTTCTGCTTCACACCTGGGATGGTACACTGAAACAAATGTGGATTTAGTTTTTAAGGCAGTTTTACTACCTGATATCTTTATACTTGTGGGAAGTATGCCTCTAAGCTGTGTCTGTCATGATTTTTGAACTGAATTCTTCAACTGATCCCCAGCTTAAGTATTTTCTCATGTTTTCTTATTTAAACCTAACTAAACAAAGACATTTAGTCTCTCCCATGCACACGTACCATGGCTTGCCTCTTGTGTCCCTTCTCTTATCTCCAGGATTCAACTTGGTATCTTTTTCCAAACTTGTCTGTGGTGTGATGGGTTGGGGAGTTTTAATTTCCACTTGAGCTTCCTTTTGTGAAAGTCCATGAGAAGCAGCAGCTGTAGAAGAAAGGGCTGATGCAGCTGTGTAGAAATGGCAGCACATGCAGACCCAACCACTCATTCTTACAGTGGCTGACCCACATGATTTCCCTGGCTGGAAATACCAATATTCTACAGGAAATTCAGAATTGCCACGATCACCTGTACCCTCTTCCCCAAGGGCAGAGTCTGGGACACAAACATAGCCATTACATGAAAAAATAGTGGTGCCTGAGTGAAGAACCAGTCTTGGCAACTCAGCCAAAGTCCCAGTCACATCTGTAGCAGGATCCCAGAGGACCACATGCATAGGTCAGTTTGCATGGCCATGGTACAGGCACAATGCCTCTTACCATGGGAATGAAGACAGCGATTGTGTAGTCCCTAGGGGAGACTCTGAGCCAAAATCACTTATGTTCCACTGTTTCCTTTAGATGAGTGGCACTGCCTTTGACTGGTGGTAGTTTGTCTGCAGATATTTTATGTACAGTGTCCATTTACATCAAAGAAATTTTATCATGGATAATATATCTCTATTCCCCTTTGATTACAAAAGCAGGTTTCAGGTATGACTTGAAATGTGAAGCCACATCCTATATCTCATGCTGACTCCAAATTCCCACCAAAAAAAAGGCTGTGGAAACACAGAATCAGACTCAGAACTGGGCAAAATTTAAATGCAGTTTGTCCCTGTTCTTTCTTGTGGGTGATATTCCACCCATTACTGAGCCTTGGCACAAAGTATAGCCAACATTTAAGCCCTCAGCAGTATGTTAAGTGGTGTCTAGGCTTTGTGCTGGGTCTCTGCACTAGTGTGAATTTTTACCAGTGAGGAGAAGGGTTGCTTTATCCATACTGAAAAGTACACAGCCAGCCTTCTCTGTAGTATGCCTCTTAATTTAGTTTTGATTTAATCCTTTGCATTGAGGGGATACTGATTGCCCTAAAGGAATAAAAGCTGCCACTCTGAGGCATGTGCCTTTTGCTATTCATGCAATCCAAGTAGTTACATTCAAATTAAAGCAAAGCATTTCAAGAGCCAAACCTAGAGCAGTTTTTCTTAACTGGCATGTAAATTTTTAGTTAATTTTGTTAATATTTTAAAGCAAATTAAAAGCAGTATTTTAAATGCTGAGGATTAAGCACAGTTTCTTCAGACATGTGAGTACTCCCATACCTCTTACTTCACACAATCTGCCACTACCAGCTTTTTGTATGATGGTACATCAGATGAGGCTGTTGTCTTTGTGTTGTGGGTTTCTAGGGAAAGACTCGAGGATCTGGGCTGTAAAATAGCTATCAAGTAAAAAGAGGAGCTGCAAAGTTCTGAAAAACTGTCAGCTGGAATACAAAAACAAAGTTGTGGTTCAGTGGCTTGGTAAATATTCCAGGAACTGCTCTTCTTTCTATGGCATAAGAGGGGAAATCCTCCCTGCTTTTTCCTGTCTCCTTGTGGAGACTGATGTATCTGGTACTCATTAGGGGGTGGCTGTAGCAGTGGATCAAATGAGCTCTGATTATAGTTGTGAGTTACTGTAGTCTCCTGGTTCAGGCAGGGGGCTGTGACTCAGGCATCCTGACCTGCATTCCTCAGTTTCACTCACAGTCAGGCTACGGGCAATTCCCAGGTACCCAGATTCCTTTTAACCTGTGTTTTGGGTACATGTAGCACTCTCCAGCTGTGGAGATCCTTTGGTGAGAAGCACTGTAAATGCAAAGATGCTGGCATAGAGGTGATGAGGGAGAAGTCTTTTAGTGAGCAGACCTGCAGATACTATGGTCAGGGAGAGGAGGGTGGAAAAAACAGCCAGCAACTAGTGAAGAGGCCACAGTTGTCAGAAGAGAATGATGAGGATCCCTGACCCAGGTAACTGGTAACAGCTGAGAACATGAACAAGCCAGGTTTGCTTGGCTCTGGAAGATCCCAAGTAGAAGGCTGTGAGCACAGTGTGGGCTTAATGACTGACCTTAAATCTATAAATAAACATCTGTTTTCCAAGGGCACTGAGCACCAAATTGAGGTTCTCTTGAGTTCTTTTTGAAGTATTTAGCTTATATAGACTTAACTTAGGTGTCAGGTTGTCCCTCTTCCCTGAGTAGAATCGTCACATGGCTGCAGAATGGAAAGAGTTATCCCTATCCCTCCCATAGCTGTGTTGTCCTAGCACATCTCAGCTCTCTTCAGAATCTTATCTCATACATCCAAGTATACACCTCCACTAATAAATTAAACAAGCCAGAGAATGTTGCAGGGCATCGGACTTGAACTGCTGCTGTACTGTCAGAAGGGTCCTTGACACTGATGTAGTGGAGGGCACTAGCCTTGTTCAAACAGTCCCTTTTCATGACCTGGGGGCCCATCAGCTCCCAGCTGGTGGTCCCTACAAAGACACTTTGATTAGGAGAGCAGCAAGGTTTACTCTCCTGGATAGCAGTTGCATGGTGCCATCTGGTCTAAGGGCGAGAGCTTGGACACATTTAACTTCCTAATACAGACCAAGTTTAAGATCTGGAAAGAGAAAGACACTTTCAGAGTCTGAGTCAGTCCAGCCAGGACCTGAATCACTCCCGAAGGTGTCTGTCTATCTCTCTCTACTGGGAGACTTAGGTGTTATCTTCCTTGGCAGCTGCTTCAGCAGTACAGTGTGTACAGTTCAGGTGTACAGTCAGGGCAGAGGAATTTGGGCAAGCAAGGGTAATCAAGATGTATGGGACTAAATCAGAGGAGTGTATTTTCCCTTGTGCTCTGCTGGATGGTAAATTAATTAAATGATTTATATTGGTTTTAATACTCATATCCTGGTTCTCCAATCACTGTAATAATAACACTTAGCACTTTGAAAGCTAATCTGGATGGTTTGGGAATAAGAATTTAATATTTCCAGCCAAGCCAGAGTCACAGAATTCTTTGTAAATTGTAATTAATTTTCATAACATTCTCAAGAGGACTCTGAGTAGTAGTGTCCCTGCTCAATGAACTCAATGAAAAAGTGTAGACTGAGGTACAGATAGACGAGAGCACTGTTTGTCATTTCCCCCCTGCCCCATATAGCTAAACAGAGATGAAGCTGGAAGTGTAGCCCCTGGCACTCGGTTCCTACACTTCCAAACCTGCCAGCCAAGGAAGTCTCTTCCTTTGTTTTAATGAAGTTCTGTTTGTTGTTTCATTTACAGACTGTTATCCCAGAATAATGGGAAGTGGGTACCCTGATGGGTGACAGGAAGCCTTTATAATTTGTCAAGCTACAATTAATAGCTGGTAAGATCAAGACCAGCTCTCTTTCAGTACATACCATTTGGGCTAGAGTCCCTTAAAGCTTTTTTATCTTGTGGTTCCAAGTTGGCAGGGTCAGCTGCAGCTCAGAATCTGAATCCCTCACTGCAGAAGCAATTCCGATCCTGCAGAGCCTTCTTAGAAAATATAAGCCAGACCTCCAAGAGCATGAGTCTTTTACATCTGGTCAGAATAAAGGCAGAGAGAGAGTCAGCAAAGGGCAAGGTCTGATTTCTGCTTTTTAATGGAGTTGTTTTGTCCTCAAGCTCTTGTCCAAGGTGAATTTTCTTGCCAGACATTATCAGCTCCAGTGGTTTGGCTCAGATTTTTGCTCCAGATTCTTTTGTCCTGTTGACTTTTGGATCAACTCTGCAATGGCTCTATTTTGAAAGTTACTTTACCCATATTAATGCTTAACTTAAGCAAGTATTAAATCATAACTTTAACATGGAAATGCTTTAGTCTCTAGACAGTTCCTTTCCTTACTGCTTTCACACTGTACATGAGTACAGCTTCACTTGGCAGAATTTCTTCTATCTGGTGTTGGTCTCATGACACTCATGTTATTATTGTGGCCTTTATGCAGTGGAAAACAATAAAAAAACCCAACTGGTATTGTGGGCAATACTGTGGGCTCCTCTGAGTCAGAGTAACCCAAGGTGGGGGCTTGGAGTGAAGCCTGAAACTAATTTATTTCACATTATATCCATGAGTCTCTGTGGAAAGTGTTTTAGGGCTGGGAACTTGGTGATGAATCTAGAGGCTCTGTGAGGAAGGAAAATGCCTCTTACTGTTGTCATATGCAACTCATCCATTATGGTTTGGCTATTAGATACCAATAACAATAAAAATGGGAGCAAAAAACAGAGATTGGGTGTATCAGGACAGTTATTCCCATGAAAAGTATCTTAACTTTCCATGTTGGTCCTATTTTGTGCAGACTTTCCAGGGAACATGGTGATAGAGTTGTTGTGGGTCTCACTGCCCTGAGTTGCCTTCAAGATCTCACAGAATCATAGAATATCATGAGTTGGAAGGGATCCACAAAGATCATCAAAGTCTACCTCCTGGCTTTGCACAGGACCCTTCCCAAGAGTCACACCATGTGCCTGAGAGTATCATCCAAATGGCTTCTTGAGCTCTGTCAGCCTTGGTGCTGTGACCACTGCCCTGGGGAGCCTCTTCCAGTGCCCAACCAGCCTCTGAGTGAAAAATCTTTTCTTAGTATCTGACCTAAACCTCCCCTGACACAGCTTTATGCTGTTTCCTCGAGTCTTGGCAGTGGTCACAAGAGTGAAGAGGTTGTTGCCTGCCTTTCCACTTACCTTCATGAAGAAGCTGTAGACCATGATGACATCTCCCCTCAGTCTCTTCTTCTCCAGGCTAAACAAGCCAAGTGACCACAGCCTCTCCTCATACAGCTTCCCCTCTAGACTGATTACTATCTTTGTAGCCCTCCTTTGGATGCTCTCCAATAGCTTAATATCTTTCTTATATTGAGTTGTCCAAAACTGCACACAGGACTCAAGGTTAGGCTGCACGAGCACAGAATAGAGCAGAACAATCACCTCCCTCAATCTCAAAGAAAGGCTTCTAAAGACTGAATACCCCAAACAGCATAGGCCTACAACTTTCCTTTTCTGATGCTACTTTGTCTTGTATTCTACTTTCGGCTTTACTAGCCTCTGCAGAAGATTAATATATAGTAGAATTAAAGGCTATCTCATCAAGGTTTGAAAGCCATGTCAGAATAGTGGAAACAGGAGCTAAGGTCTCTCCAAATGGCCATAGTCCTCATTTCATCCAGATCTTTTTTCTTCTTTATGTCCAGCACACCCATCAACCCTTGGTTTGGGCTAAATGACATCTAATGGTGATAGCCATCTTCTGCCTGCTACTTTTATGTTCCTTGCCTTTGCTCCTTTGTTCAGATGAATCGGTGGACAATAAAGTGACCCAGATCTGTAGTTCCCCTCTTGGCATTCTCCAGAGCAGTGAGCAAGCTGCTTATGGCCTGATGACACTGGGGTTATTATCTGGATTCACCAAGCCCTTTTCCTCACGTTTCAGGTTCTGGGTGGATACGCTCATGGTTTTCAACAAGCTTGCAATTTATTGCGTGACATTCTCAAAGCATTTTATAAATCTAATACTTCGAGCATGCTGTGCTTAGCACTGAAATACTCTCATCTTGGTTGGTGCTTAGCAGAGCAGATGCTCAAACAGTGCTGGTATTGCTGCCAAGGTCAGAGAGTGAAAGATAAGTGTCCTACTGCTCCTGTCAAAGCACTGCGGATAAGCACATTGTACTTAGATTGGAATTTGTGTAAGACTCAGAACTGAACAGCTTTGTCTTACAAAAAGATTTCTGAGTCTTCAGGGAGCATGGATGGTTTGGTCTTCAGATTTATATCTCCTGCTCTTCTGGCAGTACGTGGCTCCTGATGTGCAGTGGGATGTTTGCCTGCTGTTTCGTCAAATAAAAGTCACTCTCTGTGATGACTGTGAGGGTCTTTTGGAGCCTGTCTACTCCCTCCTGACTTCTGCTGCTGCTTACAGGAGAGATCTCAGCCTGAGGGTAACTTTGGCATCTCTGGCCTGTTTCTTAAAACGGATACCAACAGTATGAGTAAGGCAGGATCCCATGTGACTGTATAACCACTGCTTTCCATGGGAAGATATTTCTCATGTTAGAAAGTCCAGAGAGTGGGAGGGGGAAAATCTATAGCAGTGGTTTGTCTTGTGACTGTGGAAAAGATATGTGATGCAAGCTAACCTACTGACCCCTGTCACCTTTACTTGGCACAGGAAAGCCTTTCCTTTCCAACTCCAAACTGGCAAACACTATGCAAATTATCTACTAGAAGGTGCTGTAGTTCTGGGTTCCTCACTGTGTATTGTATTTTATTTCATGAAAAAAACTCAAAAATTTGGCTTTGTCCTGGCTGTAAATAAAAAGACTGCTCAGAATCATTCCTCCAACAGAGTCCCCAGAAAATGAGGAGGAAGCTCATTCAGTGAAGCTAAAGGGGTGGTAAGTGAAGCTGTGCACATCATTCCTGGCTCCATCTAACTTACTGAGACAGCTTGCCAACCTCGCTCATCAATGATAATGTATTCTATTTTCCTCCCCATGACATGTGAAGTTCAACTTAATTCGAGCAGCAAACAGAGACAGAATCTCTATTGACTGATTTTGGCTGCAAGTACATTTTCTGATTTCCAACCAAATTTTTCATGGAGGTTAAGATCCTTTTATGAAAGAACCATGTCTCCTTGTTTTTATGAGAATACAGCTGGACTCTACAAAACAGGTGTGAGTCCCTGCCTCTAATGTTTTAACCTACATTAAAATAATAAAAGGAAAAGAACAAAGGGATTAGAGCTGTTTGAAACCTCAAGATTCCATTCCACAGGAAATGCCAACATTTTAGTGCCACTTCTATTATGGTAAGAACAAAGAATGCTATTGTGACTTTAGTTTTTGGGAATATTAATATAATATAGAACAAAATATGTTTGTAGACAACAAGTTGTGAAATAAAAAAATTAGTCAAGGAAATCAACCCAAAATATCATCAAAGTCAGCATTGTTACAGAGGAAGTTTTCAAAGAAGCTGAAACAAGAAAAAATGCTGTCAGAATATTTTCAGGCAATCGTAGATGCTTTAATTATAGTTGCATTATCAGTAGATAGAAAAAGATGAAATAAATGCAGGGGTTTTTTCCTGGTGAAATCCAGGTACTAAGTCACAATGTCCTTTGATTTGTTCTTGTACAGTGTCAGCACAGTAAGGAAGTCTTTAGCTTTAAGGAGATATCAGCACTTACATCTATGATGGAGGAATGAGCTGTCTTTTTGCAGTGAGGATTTACCTAGGGGTCACTGTGGAGGCAGCTGCCCTCCTCATTACGGTGCTCCAGATGAGCCAAGCTGTGTATCTGTTTCTCCACTTGCTATTAGCCAAGTATGTAAGTCCACCCTTGTGTTGCAGCAGGTTCACAGGGGCCTATACATAGGGCATGGGACCAGTTGAGATGCCAGGTTTTGAATCACCTGTTTTCACCAGAGGGATATTTTCAGGCTGCCTGACCCAGAAAAGATAATGTATCCCTGAGACATGGAGCAAGAGAAATGCTGACATTTTAGAACAGTTGGCACGAACCCCTGCCTAGACACTGACTCCTTGTCCTTGAGACATTCAAGTTCACATGTGATTTTGATTTGATTGCTGTATCCCAGGAACTTTTATTTGCCTGCCAGCTGCTCCCTGCACTGCACCAACCCCCTACGGACTCTGCCAAATTGCATCTCTCAGCTGCAGGTAACTTGGTCCAAAATCCCTTATGACAGTGTTGTGCATCCTTCCTAATTTGTACGGCTTCTTTTCTCCATACAAAGATCCAGAATTCACAGTGGGAAGATCAGAGATGGAAGAAATAAAGTATTAGCGCAGTTACCTGTACATAGCTCTTTTTATCATTGCCTAATTGCCATCTGCTTTCTTCTGCTGACAATCAGGAGCAGCGTCCAATTCTGTAACTCCACAGAGCATTTGAACTTCAATGTATTCAGCTTCTTGGAAAAATCTCTTCTGGAAAAACTATCTACTGACCACAGAGTAATTGCTAAGTGAAAAAGGCTTTGCAGTCATTCCCAGTTAAGTCCTTTAGGACTTCTTCTTTAGAAATCACTGGAAAACATAATGCAGAATTAAGGTGGCAACTACCTCCAGCTCCAGTCCTCCAACTCCCAGAAGGTTATCAAGCCTGGCATCCAAATAATGAGGAGGCTGTAGGAACTACTCAAAGCAGTTAGGCATGGAACTCTGTACTTCCTATCCATTGCATTGAAACCATAGTCCAATAAAACAATTAATTTCTTCTATCCTGGACATAAGTTTTCATTTGCTGTAAATTAATATAATTGAATATGCAAAGTAATTGGTCAGGGTAGATTCTGAAATACTTTAAGAAAAAGCTTAAATATAAGCTTTCAAAATGTCACTTGACATTTCTTTATGCTATGGCTCTGATTGTAGTATTCCTTCAAATAATGGTTTGCAAAGCAGCTTTCAATGTGAATTTTTATTCCAGATTACTATTTCCTGTAACAACGGAGAATGATACTGCCTGCAGCTAGACATGGAAATTGCTATGGGCTTTGAGGCAGCGCAGGCAGAAGCTCCCTCTTCTGATGGCTCCAAGGTTTAGGAGGGAAGGCCAGAGGGAGACATAAAGGACTGGGGAAGAAAAAAATGCCATTGGGTATTTCAAGGAAAGTCCATTTAAGGGTAGAGCAACTCAGAGATGTCAGTACAAGTGTAACTCCCTCTGTTTATCCCACCCCTCTGTCTTAGTATCTTCTGTCCCAGCCCAACCCTTCATGAGACCCACAGCTTTGTTGGGACTGCACCTTAACAGACTTTTGGGCTTCTAATATTTCAAAGTACTAAAAATGTCTACTTCCAGTGTGGAAAACCTGTCCTGCTTCAACTCTTAGCATTTAACCAACTGCAGTTTCCTGGGTTGCCCTGTTTTCCTCCAGACACACAATGCTTGCATGCAGGCACTGAATGTGAGACTACCAAAATGAGAAATAAATACTGAATGATATTCCCAGACACAAGTGAGTTTTCAGCAGAGGATGTCAGGAACTTGTCTTCTAGGAGCTGTTCATAATTCCAGTTTTATCACCAATTTCACCAGGGGATCATGTAGCAGAATGCAGGGGGAATAAACTGCAACAAGGGAAAATGGACAATATAGGCTGGACTCCTGATGAGGGATCTGTGAGGCTGAAGAATAATTCCCCAAGGGATATGCACCATGGAGAATTGTAGAGAGATCTACTATGTAAAGGACCTCTGGAGATATCTAGTCATCCTGCACATTAGAGCTCTCCTTGACACTGAGCCTGGCCTTCTTCCCATCCTCTCTGTATTTCCTGAAGAGAGAGTATGCATGGAGAGTATGCGCTTCACTTGAGTGCATCTATGCACTCTCAGCCACACAAACAACCCACCACACCTCTGTAGTCGCAGCAGTGATGGCATAGCTCATCAGCTGCACAGACCTACCGTTCCTTCTATTTGTTTCCCAGCCAGTGTGTCATTGTTCATGAATTCTCCAGGATGTCCCTAGCCTCTGGGGAGCGTAATGGCCTCCCCAGGGTCCTGTCTCATCTGTGTTTTCATCTCCATCCACAGACAAATCTACTTTAAAGTCTTCCTTGGTGGGTTAGAAAAGATCCAGAGGAGCACTGTCTCTGAGCCAGGCAGTGGCACATGGAGCATTCCCCTTTTCTCATGCATTCAAATCAGGACTGAGGCAGCAGCAACCAGTTGCTGCTTCCTGGAAATTTGGACACACAGCCTTCTAATCTAAATTCATCTTCCAGCAGCAGCACTTTTTGACATGTTTATCAGTTGTCTCTGCAGGAATACCAGAGACTGAATGAGCATGGAGGACCCAGGGGTCTACTTTCCTCTGCACAGACACTGCCACATGCGAAAGGAGCAGGGTACTGGTGCACAAGAGGTCTGATGCTGCAGCACACCACTGATCCCTCAAGGGTTTCCTAAAGTTTCCTAAACTGAGAGTGTCTAATTCCCACAGTCCATGATCTCTGAGAAACTATGACATTAATTACCCACCATGAGGAAACAAGCAGCTCCTCAGATAACTTCTAAAATAGAAACAGTCTAACCTCAAAAGCTGCCGTTTTCCAGCCCCACATTTCTTTTGCATTCTGTTCCTCAAACAATTCCCAGAAGAAAGAACATCAGTTCCACAATTTTATTGTTATCTCCTGAAGCATATTAAAGACAAATAAGAAGATCTGTCCTTCACTGAATGACACATGGGGTTGTTTTATGGAATCTCTGTCAGTCTCCTGAAACTACTAAGAGGAACACATAATATGAAAGAACATGAAATTCAAAAATTAGATAAGTTCTAAGGTTAGGGATGTAGCTGAGAAACCCAAGTAAATTAGAATAATATTACCTGCTGGAAGGAGGGTGTTGGGATGCTGGCTATATTCCAGGCTGTGCCAGTAACACAGTGTGCAAACTTAGACAGACTGTTTTTTGTCTCTTGAATGCAAAATGGGCTGAGAAAACAGCTTTTATTTTTCATTTTTATAATGTACAGCACAGTGCTCTTCCAAATGGAGTTGGGACCTATGGATTCTGGAGAAATACAAATAATATATGTAGCAATACAATACCATACTGTTCTTAATCACACAGAGCCCCCATTTATTTCAATGAGAATATTGCCTGGAGGATCAGGTCATCAAGTCCTAATCAGGGCTCAGTCAGCTGTCAGCTTTCCCTGACAAGTTCAGTACAGGGGATTCAACTTCATCTCACCCTCCTCCTGCGACTCCCCTACCCTCACAACAGAGACTCCACATTCACATTCAGAACAAGAGCATTCACGACACACTGCCAGGCCTGGCATTCCCCTCTCTTTGTTAAAGTCTGCGCTTGCTTCGGTGCCGTCCTTTATTGTAAGCCTAATAAGTACATAAAGGCTGAGGAATGGGGATCCGAGCAGGCTCACAGCAATGAGCTACGAGGAGCTTGTTTGCCTGGGCAGACAGACTGGGTAAACAATTAGCTCCAGCTCCAACCTTCAGGTCCTGTAGGAGAATTGGATGCTTGGCGTTGGCCACTCTCCATGACATTCAAAATTTGGCTTTTCTCCAATCAAATATTTAACATTAACAATCGTTTGTCCAGCCCCACAGCCTCAGTAAGGAATTTCTGCTCCGTTCTGCTTTTGTAAACAGAGATTTGGTGATTATTTATTAAGAACTTTAAAAAAATATGTACTTAGCTTTACAGCAAGGGTAAAGGAGAGTTTGTTTGAAAGTCATATAATGGAACAGGTCATCAGCTACCAGCACATACTACCAATATATAAGCAGTGTACACTTAGAGAAAGTATAACTTGGAGTGTTGCTGTCACAGACCCTTCTGTGTTCATTGCTGGTAGCAAACAGCTGGCTTTTAATGAAACATAATAGAGAATTTGTTATTTTAAAACTACCTTTCCATTTATAATCATGCCTGTTGCAGTACAATGGAGAATTGTATCCTTATTCCTTCATGTTGGCAATGCAAAAAAAAAAATTAACAAGTACTTGTGAAGTATTTATTTTCAAATATATTAATGGTGTGTCTCGAAATCAGTAAATTTAGTGTACTTTGAGGCATGCATGCATACAGATTGCACCTTTTGTATCAGGACATCGTGTTTATTACAATCCACATCCATATAGTTTCAGATTGGTACAGTAAAAGATGCACAGTATTATCTAACTCAATCTCCTGGACTCATATTTCACCCAATTTCACTTTATCCAACCCATCTCTTCAGCATGAGCAAATAACTTGAGTAAGTTCTCAGGAAATTAACCAGCTGTATGTCACAGATGTTCCAAGTCAGCTTTGACACAGTAAATAAATAAATAAAATATGATAAAAAATATATGAAAAATTACAGGAAAATATTTTTAGGTGTTTGAACAAAATGATAAAAAAAGGTTGTTTTCATGTCAGGCTTAACATGAGCTGGCAATGTGCACTTGCTTCCTGGAAAGCCAATTATATCCTGGGCTGCATCACAAATAGTGTGACCAGCAGGTTAAGGCAGGTGATTCTGCCCATCTGCTCTGCCCTTGTGGGACCCCATCCAGAGTGCTGTGTCCAGTTCTGGGGCCCCTGGCACATGAAAGACATGAATCTGTTGGAGAACCACAAGGATGATATGAGGGAAGGAACATGTCTCCTATGAGGAAAGGCAAAGAGAGTTAAGGTTGTTTAGCCTGGGGAAGAGAAGGCTCTGGGGTGACCTTATTGTGGCTTTCCAGTACCTAAAAGGGGCCTGCAAGACAGCTGGAGAGGGGCTGTTTACAAGAGTGTGTAGTGATAGGACAAGGGGGAGTGGATTAAAACTGAAAGCAAGTAGGTTTAGATTAGATATTAGGAAGAAATTCTTTACTGTGAAGGTGGTGAGTCACTGGAACAGGTTGCCCAGAGAAGTTGTGGCTGCCCCATCCCTGGAGGTTTTCAAGGTCAGCTTGGATGGGGCCCTCAGCAACCTGGTTTAGTGGAAGGTGTCCCCACTCATGGCAGGGGATTGGAACTAGATGATCTTTAGGGTCCCTTCCAACACAAACAATCATGTGATTCTTTTTGTTTTTCTGATTGTTTTTCACTTGTCTTTGAGAGCAGATTCAAGGTTGCATTATTAGGTGCAAGAATCATTCTTGCATGTAACCACCAAACTTGCTATTAATCATATTCTTCAGCCATATATACACAAGATGTTTAGAAAAAACAGAAGGTATGGGGAAGATCACTGTGGAAGTCACAACCTGTTCGAAGGCAGCAGATGGTCCTTGTTGGATGCTCCACAAGGGAGGGACATTACTGGACTTGAATGGGAAATCTCAGGCTCAGCTTTGGGCTTGGTCTTGTTTTGAGCAGGAGGCTGAACTAGCAGACTTCCAGAGGCAACCTGAAATACTCTTTTCTCTGGAAAGATTAATGACTACTGATGGTCTAAATGAGTACCAAGGATAAGTCATTCCATGTACTACTGAGAGTAGAGATCTCAGCAGGGAGACACTAAGAAGAGTGTTCAAGTGATCTGGAAGAACTGGTAAAGTGTTAGGGAGAATCTAGGTAAGAGCAAGGCAAACAATGGAAGTTAAACCTTTGAGAAATATTGGCCTACTTTTCCTCGGGAAATGTACAGTTATAAGGGCTCCAACTCAAGAGAAAGGCACACAGATTTCTCCAGGATCAGGCTGTGGCATTAAGCTGCTGGAAAAAGAGTAGAGTGAAAATGTAGAGCAAAAGCACACTCATGAGCTCAAATTGAAAACACCATGAAAGGAACTGACAAAGCAACCTAGTGAGTTGCAAGGAAGAAAATATCTATTTTTCCTTACGCTAATACTCAGTCTGGAAAATAAAAATAATTTGCCTGGTCATTAATAAATATCAAATTGATCTGATATTATCAAATTTAGTGGAAGGATTTCTTTGACCAGACAATTTAAATCATTTGCTATAACTAAACCACCAAGTAGTGACCTCAAAATAGCAGAAATTTTATGTCAAAAATGACATTGGCTCTTTCTGTTGCTGGTAATGGAAACCATTGATCTCAAATGTTTTTGAACCACAGGATAAATATCTACTTAAAACTTCTCTCTGCACTGTATAGAGAAAGTGACTTAGGCTTGTCTCTTCTGAATTTCCCATAGTGACAGTGGGACTGTCTAAAAATCACTTACAACAGTTTTCTAAACCAAAAATCTACACAGAAAAAATGTATTTGCCTTGCCAGTTAACATGGGTATAGTTTCAAGAGTTAAACATATTTGCTTTCAGCTGTTTTGAAAATTAGACATTTTAAAATCAGCTGTTTCCAGAAACTTTTCAAGATCTCTTGATCATTACTGTCAATTTTCAATTAGTCCTAAAACAGAAGAAAAACTGTAAAGCTCTGAAAAAAGTGAAGGTGATATGAGTATTTGAATAGGATGTATGGAATTACCCAGATAAATGTGGGCTTTTCTACTTGATTCCAATCTCAAATCACATAATCAGATTGGCAATATATTTCACAAAGGATCAAAGTAGTATAATGAAGATTTATGGAAACAGATTTTGTCAAAGAATAATACTGCTTTGGATGAAAGTGCAAGTTTTAGAATAACAGTATTGAGGTATAGATATATGTATATATATACTATGTAATATAGTATATATACTGACACAGTACACTTGGACTTTTAAGGCCTTTGACCATAAGATACCTTGCTAAACAGATGATGTATATATAGAAATAACTAGACAATGATGAATGGAAGGCTGTAACGTATACCTACACTGTGGTAATTTTTAGTTCAAGGCTGACTGTTCTTTAAAATGTCTTTCTAGTCACCAGGGGCTGAGAACTCCATATAGTGCAGGATGTCAAGCTGGATCACAGTGCTTTTTTCCAGCTAGAAAACCCTCTTTGCATGGGTAAATTGATTATCAAGCGAAACACCAAGGTGATTTGCAGCACCTGGACAGGCCCTTTCCTCATGGCCAAGGTCCGCTGCTCCAGTCAGTAGTTATATAGGATCTTCCTACTAATAAACCAGGGCGAGGGCAGTGTTAGGACCTTTACTTCTCCTAAGAGCAGCTGAACTATCATTCAAGGAGTATCTGTGTGGATGTCTGGGTTGAGTGCACTGCTCACTCCTTTCCTGTCACAGAAAGTCTTCTACCAAGGTGGCCAGGCAATGTTGTCATTGAGTTTTACAGGGTGCCCCTCAGACCTACTTGCTTAGGCTGTTGAAAAGTGCAGGCAGATACCTATAACCTGCTTGTCTCTGTTCATATTTTCAATGAGGATTAGAAAGTTATGTTAAATTCTAAATGCACTCAAAGGCACACTGTGTCACAAAAAAGTTATAAGAAATCCAGACATGCTATAAATATTCCTTATGGGACATGTCTCTGCAAGACATATCATCAAATGCTTTGCTTATCTTCCTGGCTTTGAACTGTAGATTGTAGCAATTAGTGTTGGGAAAGATCTATTTGATTACCTAGACTGCTACGTGATATTCAGGATAGTTTCCCCTTCCTAATGTTTTCCCTCACACAGTTTATATATCTTGGGGCAGAGGGGTTGGGTGGAGAAGTCCTGGGATACTATTGCACAACCAGTTCACACAGTCAGAAATTTTTCCAGTGACATTTAGCCTGAGTATGCCTTTTCTAATCTCATTGCATTAAACTCTTGTCATTATTCTCTTTAGTGCCATGTGAAATAATTCCTCCTTAGGGTCCTATATACTCTAAACTGCAGGTACAGACTGTTAGATTCATCCTATGATAAACTATGCATGTTTTCTTTATTAACCTTAAAAGTATTCTTTTCTTATTTACCTCCAATTTGTCTATGTCTCACATGGAGCTAGGTAGCCAGAACTAAATACAGTTCTGCAGCTGCAGTCACAGCTGAGAAGCATAAAAATGCAATTAGTAGCTTGTAAATGAAAGATGTCATCTGTCACATGGGAAGGAAAAGGATCATAGGTTAGTGAAACATGTTGCCTATTTGGGAGAAAAAACATCATGTTTTCATAGTTGGACACACTAGATTTGGAAAATAACCCAAGCTCATCTTGACAAGATGTGAACAAGAGCCACCCAAGAGCAATTCTCTGGTGAGGAGCACTTAGCTCTGAATGGTATATTGCCATCTAACTTTAAGAGCCAAACATCCTCTCCACGTGAGCTGTCTAGGCTGCCTCTATTGATGCCCAAGAGAAAATAATTCCAGACTGCAGTTCATTCCATAATAACATCAGCATTTAACATGGGTGGGCTGGATTTCCCTCTGGAGCTGTCTCCTCTCCTCTACTTAAAGATGACCTTCCTTAGGCACTGGCACCATTTTTAGGTGGCTAAAATTAGCCAAGGTTAATCTTGCTTACTTGTTCCCAAGCTAATCATAACTGACCTCTCCTGGTTCTACTATGACTCCTCTTCACATTTCAAACCAGAGGCCCCTATCAGATGGACCCTTGTGCTGGCTGTGATGGCTAAATAGCCTTCCTCTGCACCCTGGACCCCCCTTAGAAGCACTGATTCACAATTCAGATTATCAGTCCTCACATGCTTCCTTTAAGAGCTTGACAGTAAAAGCAGCAGGACTAGGAATAGTTCTAGCAGAACTTGCTTCTGGGAACTAGGAATAAATGCCTCCCCCACCACCCTTGCCTCCACAGTCTGGGAGAACCTGAAAAAAGACAGTTCCTTCTCTCTGACTGGTATCATCTTATGATGCTGCTCATTTGAGGCAAATGTCTGGCCTTCCCCTTCCCATCAGCACAGCACTCAGTCATGGAAGAATCACAACTGTTATTATCATCGTAGCACTGCATTGAGGTTGGACATGCTCTCACACTTGTTGCACAGATTTTGGAACCACAGCAGCAGAGCCTTCCTGAAGTCCTGAACATAAACAGGGGCAGGGATGAGGATAGGACTTGCTTCTCCAGAGTTCCAGTCTGCATCATTCTAGCCTTCAAAATAAACTGTTTTCAAAGTGATAGAGGGTGTTTTCACCTGTTACTCCTTTCTCCTGCATTTAAAAATGCTTTAGGAAACAGGGCATTGGTGAGCAGGAGCCTGTGTCACAGGGAAAGTAGAGGGAGCTGGCTGGAGAGCTGTCATTGCAGTGGGGAACTCCAAGGACTTTTCTGCTGCATTGCATCAGCACTGAGCAATGGGGGGACTCATTTAAGCCAACTGTGGGTTGTCATTCTTCCTTCCAGACTCAGTGGCCTCTGAAATCGCTCCATTGTCTGCAGCAGAATCTGGCACAGGCCCATAATGCCAGGTTATTTCACTTCCCTGCAGAATAAAAGATTTCTTCAACCATGATAAATTATCTCCTGACAGTGCCATTCATTAGGGCTCCCACCTGTAGACTGTTTCATTTTCAGCTTACTCACAAGGTGCTGAAAAGTCAGTGTGTGTGTTATCACTTGACAATATAGTACAGCTAATACCTCTTCACCCCTACATACATTACCACTTAGTGCTCTTTGCCTCAACAATGGCTCACAGTAACATTCAGGTCTTGGACTTCAATTTCTTTTTAAAAAAGCTTGTGCAGCCCAATTTCACCACGGCTCTTATTTCTTAATAATTATACATACAGGGAGAAAAAAAATCTATATTTGCTGATGGAATGTCTCTAACTGTGGACACTTTATAGACACTTATTTTGCCTAGGGTGCCTTCCAGCTGCTGGTCCGAGAGGGGAAGTTTTGTAGTCCTATATTGTATCACGAATAGCCCAGGGTATCCCAAACCCCTACAGTTAAGTGAAGTGAATCCTTATATATATATATATACACCTATATCTATATCTTAGCAGTGTCTTGTACCTCTGCTCCCGACTGCTGCAAACACTTCTTCTAGGATTGTGTCTATTTGAATTTGTGTCTGGAGATCAG
>WBMV01003816.1:984108-1019728 GCA_013396655.1 Campylorhamphus procurvoides | reverse complement strand
CGGCGCCGCCTCCCCCGCGGCCACAAAGGCGAGCAGGCTCCGCTCCCCGGCGGTCCCCGCAGCGGCGCCCGCCGCGACCGACCCTGAAAGGACGGCGGGCCAGGGAGCAGCTGCTGAAAAATGCGCCTCTGCTGCGTTTCACGCCTGGGAGGTGTCACAAGTGGTGCTCTGCTGCGGTCTGGTGCTTCGACTCATCGCCGCGATTGAGAACATCAGTGTTTTGGGGTGGTTTTGGTTTTTTTTGTAGGGCATACATGACACGAGCCCTTGGGTGAAGCGGTCGCTGGAGCCTGGGGCAGTGGTTCGCCTCAAGCGAGGTCCGGGGGGACAGTGAGGTCCCGCCGGAGCCCCGTCACTCGGGTGCTTTGGTAGCCCTGGGGATGCAGGTCCTTCCCGCAGCTCATCCCGTTATTCGCACTGACCGTCACTGTCCGCCTGTAACGCAGTCTGCTTTTGGACCGTGAAACCGGAGCTGCTCGACGAGCGGGGAAAGAGAGGGGTGAAAGAAGGCAGTTAGATTGTTCTATAGGAATTGGACGAAGTGCTCCCTTTCCTCTCTGTGTGCATGTCGCTGCCACACGTGTCAAAACACCGGCTGTGCCCGGTGCATATGGTGACAGACACACCTTTGGCTTGCCAGTATCAAAGTCCGTTTCACGTTTTCCTAGACACCTCTTCCTACAGCCCTCACCCTTCACACCACCCTCAGCGTTGCAGGCAGGTTCATAGTGATGTTAGAAGGCAGTAAGGCTTCTGTAGTTATTAAAGAGCAACTAAATTATTTTTGCTGTGTTTTAACAAGTTCTGTGACCAAGAAAAACAGAAGAGGTATTTTGGCACGGCACTGACGGTGATTTAGTTCACCTTTGTAATTTGGTTTGAGGCAGGTTTTCCTCTCTCGCTGTCTTGGTTTCCTTTCTTCATTTTTTTGCTATGTTAATCATTCTGGCTTCTAGCACTGTGGAAAAACTTTCTTCATTTCAAAATATAATGGGGATTCTTTGGTTCACAGGCTTTCATACTGGATGATCCAAGATTTATGGTTATTTAACAATCTATTATAAGAACCACCCCTGAAGTAGTGAACTTTTGCAGAAAAATTACTGGCTTATTAGAAAATGATTCATGTCCATCCTGAACAAGGCAGTTTTCTTTCACCAACATCCATCTCAGGGCACGGATGCCCATAACAAGCAGGAAAATGTGTCTGTAAAGTATTTTAGCAGCATGGGGAGCCCTGGGGTAGCTGTCACTGTTTCCATTCTCTAAACAATTTTAATGCCATTAGCGAGTGTGATTATGTACAAAACGCTTCTAGGGGGTTCCTAGGCTGGATGTCAGAGCAGGGCTTTGTACTGAGTCAAAGGGTGGATTGAGTTTATGACACAGATTAAATAGAAACAGTAGAGCAGCACATCGTAATTCATTCAAGATTGCTCTGTGATAGCCGTGTAGGGAAGTACTCACTTCTTACCAGGTTGGTTGATTTGAGAACACCTTTCAGGGTCACCCACAAGTAAGTAGCTGAATGTAGTGGGGTTTAACCCTAGCTTTTTTTGCAGCTTTTTGGTTTTGTTTAAACAAAAAGGAAAAGAGAAAGTAAAAGGAAAGAAGAGTCTTACTGCAAAGGCACTTTTAAAATGTAGACTGCTTTTACAGTTCCTTCATTTTTCTGCTTTACTATTTCTAAAAGAGGAATAATATACACAGAAAGACATGCTATGTACTGATTTGCATCTTGTTATAAATAAGACATATTTATTCTATTTATTGCTGTCCAGAGCTGATTTAATACCAGTTATGTCTCCGGATGAGATATAATTATGAAAGCTTTGGTAAATGCCTTGGCTTGTGAGCACTGTTTAGCTTCTGTAGTCAGGTGTAAACTCACAGCTGTATTTTACTGTCAGGTTTTATTAACATTTTAAATAGTAGAAAAGTTCTGTAAGTGATGTAGAAGCTTTTTTATCCCATATAGCTGCAATGTGATTACAGCAGAGAAGCAGCAGGGATGTGGGAAGGTTTGCTCAGAGACATAAAGTGGAATAAGTACTGCTTTACACACCACAGGCATAAATACCATCTTCTGAAGCCTTTTTGGGGGACCAGGTTGAGTCCCAGGTCCTGTCTTGTTCTCTTCATAGGGTGGCTGCCCTCTGCTGTCTAAATCTGCCTTTCCAGTGCTGGTGTTGCTGTGGTGGTGATAGTGGGGAGATAAGGGAAGGCAGGTTGCAGGAAGAGATAGCCTCTTCTCAGCCCAGGTGGTATTCTTGGAGGAAGCAGAGAAGCTTTTGGGCACAGTCTCTTCATCAAGTTGCTGACAGGCAGGAGGGAATCTTGCTCCTTGAACAATTAAGAGCTGTCAAGGTGCTTCTGATTTTCCCCTGCCCGCTAAGTAAGCCAGCCAAAGCCCAGCAGTGGCTCGGTTAGCACAAATGGGTTTTAGACCCCAGAAGTGGCGTAAGTGGTGCAATTTAGAGAGATTTCATCTATCAGGTAAGCTTCAAATGTAATTTGTGGGAATAACTTTTATATGAAGCAGATGAGGGCAAACTGCTTAGAAACATGTGCTCTTAATGATGAGATTGGCTACCTGATGCACAGCATATCTGTGATTATCTGTTCTCAGCTTCTGACTGAAACCAGTGAACATTGCTGCATACAGCTCTCACTGAAACAAGTAGAATGGTTAACAGTTGACTTCTGCCAATGTATTTTGTTATTGTGGGGATGAAGTGGTATTGTTTGTCCATTACCTTCTTTTTCTGTGTTTTCCTATTCACTGTTATACAAGTATATTTGATAGTACAGCAGGTGTTCCCTGTGCCATCTTATGCCATTGTCAAACTCTCTCATTTCATAGTTTGCTACAGTGTAGCCACATCCATTATTAATCTTTGCTGTGGAAGGAGTCAGAGGAGCTGATGGTTTTCCTTGAATACCAAGTATTTTCCAATTTTGGGACATTCAAAATTACTCAATTCTGATTCATGTTCAAAATGGCTTGTATTTTCCATCATGACTCACTTGTTAGGTATAAAGCAACACATTCTATGGAGCTTAACCTAGAAAAACATTTGTTCCTTTAAAATTGTCCTGTTTGGTAATGAAAAAGTTGCCAATGGAATGTGTGGTCACTTCTGGAAGAGTCGGTATCTGCTGCTGTGGGTATCAGTAGCATCAGTTCTGTTCATCTGTGTCTGTTTTTGGAGTGAAGATCTTTTAATATCCTGCACGACTCAGTTGGTATTTTGGACATTGTGTGCTTTTATGATGGCCTCCCATTCCCAAAGATGATGCTACCAAAACTGTAAGAATCTAGGCCCAGTATTTGAGTTGGAGGCCTTTGGACTTCAGCAGTTTGGAGCTTCCAAAGTTTTTTCGATGCAGGTTAGGAATGGAATATTCCTACTAAAAGCACTGGAGAGAAGGATTTTTCGTTTTTATTCTTAGATAGCTGTGGTCATTTCCTGCATGATTTGCTTTGGTTTACTCGTTTGAGGCATTTCAGGAATGATCCTGCAGTTGTGATCAGTGTAACCTCGGCAGGGTTTAAAATATGTGTAAGCTCAACATAATTGTGAAGTTTTGTTTGAATAATCTTTGTGTGAGGGAGATCCTGCCTGCCTGTTTGCCCAGGGTACAATGCCTCCTGCAGCGATTCAGCTGTATGGCTAATTTTCAAATAAACTAAAGTTACACATTTTCTTGACACAGTACTAGTGCATGCTGTTCTCTGGAGTCTGAGGCACTCTGCCTGTGGTTCATAAACACGTTTACAGTCCCACTTGCCTCCCTGTGCTCAGAGGGGGTTGGTTTGCATTTCTAATTAATTGAGTTTATAAAGCAATAAGCCAGTATGTTAACTGAAAATTCCCTCAAGAATTGTAATTTTCCTTCATTAGCTGCTCTTGTGTAATTGAATCACTCTTTCTCATGTAAGCCTAGGGGAGAGCAAATGCTGTGTGGAGCAGAAACCGTGCTCTGGGGTGACTTGCAAGGGGCAGCGAGTCTCCTGTGCGGTCATGTTCTGCAACCCAGCCCCTGTCAGGTCACCTTCTTTGTCTACCCACCTGTCCCTACCATCAGCTTGATGTCTCTGACTGAGACAGCAAGTGGTGTGAAGAGATTTAAGGACCTCTTTCAGGGAAGGCAGAGAGTAGGAGAGAGCTTTCAGAGAAAACCCTAATCTAGCTGAATACTGTTACTGTTTGCAGGAGCTCTGGTTTCTGAGTGCAGGGATTTACACAGAGTCTGAATTTTCTTTACACTGTGTGAAGATAAATGCTATAACTTCCCACTGATGTCAGCTGGGAGCTGGTGGCTCAGCCTGTCTAAGGGTTAAAGGCCCTCTATTTCAGTGTTAACCTGGGACGCTTGTTTCAAGATACAGGTTAAGGCATTAGTTTAACACTGAGAAATCTGAGCTACTTAATGTAAGTTAACTCCATTCAAATTGCTTGACCCTTATTATATTTATTCTCAGCTAGCAAGCTGTTACTTAGCAAGGTGGGTTAATCTTGCAATGTCTTTGGATGAATAACTGTACTTCCTTTTGCTTTCCACAGACCGGCATTCAGAATGGCGGGCTTGTCCACTTTAATCCTCCTTTTGTGTGCTGCTAAAGATGTGATGCCCTCCAGTTCTCACTGGAAGCCAACTTGGCCGTCTTACAGAGTTCCTGTTATCCTGCCGCAGTCTACCCTGAACTTGGACAAACCACAGTTTGATGCTGAAGCCAGACTGGAAGTGGTATCTCCCTGTGGCCCAGCATGCCACAAAAGTTCTCCGCTGCCAACTTACGAAGAAGTAAAGCACTACCTGTCCTATGAAACCTTGTATGCTAATGGTAGCCTCACTGAAACTGAAGTGGGCATATATATTCTGAGCAACAGTGCTGATGGGTCTCAAGGCAAATCTCGAACTAAGAGGCAGATCTATGGCTATGACAGCAGGTTTAGCATTTTTGGGAAAGACTTCTTGTTGAATTACCCATTCTCCACATCGGTGAAGCTCTCTACAGGTTGCACAGGGACTCTGGTGGCTGAAAAGCATGTTCTTACTGCCGCTCATTGTATCCATGATGGCAAGAGTTACGTCAAAGGAGCTCAGAAACTGCGGGTGGGGTTCCTAAAGCCCAAAATGAAAGATGGCAGCAAAGGGGCCAATATCACCAAGTCGGCAATGCCTGAGAAAATGAAATTCCAGTGGATCCGAGTGAAACGGACGCATGTCCCCAAAGGATGGATCAAAGGCAATGCCAATGACATTGGCATGGATTATGACTATGCCCTGCTGGAGCTGAAGAAGCCGCATAAAAGAAAGTTCATGAAGATAGGTGTGAGCCCACCAGCAAGACACTTGCCTGGAGGGAGGATTCACTTCTCTGGTTATGACAATGATCGTCCGGGAAACCTGGTTTACCGTTTCTGTGATGTCAAAGATGAGACATATGACCTTTTGTACCAGCAGTGCGATGCCCAGCCGGGTGCAAGTGGGTCTGGGGTGTATGTGAGGATGTGGAAGAGGCAGAATCACAAATGGGAGCGTAAAATTATTGGTATATTTTCAGGCCATCAGTGGGTGGACATGAATGGCACCCCACAGGATTTCAATGTAGCTGTTCGCATCACACCCCTCAAATACGCACAGATCTGTTACTGGATCAAAGGCAACTACCTTGACTGCAGGGAGGGATAAAGACAGTGAAACTCCTTGAAAGCACTTAATGACTGGTTTTACTTACTCATCTGAGGAAAGACTAGACTTGTGCTGCAAATGTGTGTGATGGGATCATGTAACATCGGGAAGTGATATGTAGCTTTTCAAGCCAGCCACCTTGTTCTTAGGACAGGGACTGTGTGGTGCTATCATTTCAGCTTGGGGAGAAAGGAGCGTCTGCTGGGTGGGGAAGGAGCAGGTGGACTTGCTGAATTTGCAGCTGAGCAACTGAAGATTAATTAGGGGCGGATCAGTAAACAGTATGAAAACAGAACCGTCTCCAAAGAATCTTGTAAAAGGGACGCTGTTGACTATCTCATGCCTACAATGTTTGTTTTAATAAATTCTAGGATTAGTAGAAATGCTTTGATCTGAACTTTTAAAAGAAAATATTTCTATGCTGTTGGGGGCTGAAGAGGGGCATTTAATGGTGTTTGCAACCCAAACATTAAAGCTTTGTGTTCCTGCATGAGAAAAGGGAGTGTGAACAGGGCAAGGCATGCGCCGTGGGAGATGAATGCCACACAAATAGCATGAAGGGTAAATAACCACATAACACTTCTAACTTCCTTTCGGCCTGAGTGATTTGAGACTTCATTAGTAACATAGTTAAGAAAAATGCTTTTTGAGCAAACAGGCCTTGATGTTGCAAGGATTTGACTCTAAAGATGATGTTAGTCATATGAACAGTGCCATTGCATCCTGCTTTGGGAAACACAAATTGCACATGGGATTAAATCTATAGGAGCTGGGGTATAGCCTTACACCTAGCAGGATCCCTATGAATATACAATTACACAAAGTGTCTGGGGACAGAGGCTTTTCTGTTTATGACCTATTTAGATCTTTTAAGAAAAATCTCTTGTCAGCAACTCAGATTTTCAGAGAGGAAGTCTGTCTTTGGTCTAGCTGGCTATCTGAATTGCTGCCTGCAGAGCAGGTAAAGGAGAGAGCAGGGCAAGGGTTCTGCTGAGTTTTCCCCTTATTTGTTGAAGATCCTTTTTATCCATATAGAGGGACCCTACATTTATAAGTGTGTCTCAGTCGTATCCCTTCCACATGCAATTTGTACAGCATCTTGACTTACATTTCTTGTGTTGTTTATGGCAGGAATCCTCCTCCCCATCAAACTGTTGAGTTACAAATAATTCTTGGTGAATGCACAGTTCTGTAAATCTGCAGCTGGAACAGAGCCACATTGTAGGATGCAGCAGGAGTTTGGTGTGAAGTGACCTTGTGCTGTCTCTTCTAAATAACAATGACCTATATTTTTACTGTAGCAGAATTAGAGTTTAAAACAAGAACTGTCTTTTATAGGTAAAATCACTGCAGCCAAATACTGTAGCTCAGCAAACAGCATTGGGAAGTCAACGTGGTCTCTACAAACAGTGTTTCTCAGCTGGATTGTGCCACTATATTGCAGTAACCTGGTTAAGTACATGCTGCCATGATAATATTATTTTTTTAAATAGGAGGATAGACACTGGCTCTGGTTACAGTTTCGCTTCCACACATCTCTCACTGTATCTTGAAGCTTACCAAGTTGCCCATGGTGCTTAGTGTTGTGGAGAAAATGCAAGTCCCTGGTGTGAAATGTTAAAGCTGGGAAGAAAGGAATCTAAGCAGAGCTTCCCTATGCTATACAAATATAAGGAAAATTTTAATTCAGCTAAGCCTTTTTTACACTCTACTAATTACTGTGGCATTTGTAAACATATGCCTGATGGTGCTTTATCTTTGTGGTGGCTTTGGCTCTAGTTCTGAAAAAAAATTTTACTAGAGCTTCCTATGATTATTATTTTTATAGAAGCAGCATACAAAAATGTGGACCCTCATGTGGGCTTTTAGTGCACTCAGATACAAGCAGTTACTAATGCTTTGAAATATGAATAATCACCGTATGTATCTGATGGTCTCTTTCTGCCTTTTTATTTTAATTTTCTTTACTCTATGGCTGTTATCTGGAGCACTTTTGTTTGAATGTATCACAGTGAATAAAGAAAAGTTATGGAATTCAAGTGCAGACATTCTTGTATTTGTACAATATGGGGTTGCACTTTCAATCTCATTTCAGTTACTTATTTGTGAAAACAGTCAGATAGAGGTTCATTAAATCCTCAATGCTGTTTATTTTCCTTCAGTTTTCTTTTGCTTCCACCTGTTAAAATTTTTGTTTTGGTGTTTGTTTTTGTTTGGTTTTTAGTAGGCTTAATTATTTTGTGCCTTTGGGTGGTAATAATCAATCTTAGCTTTTGTATGACTTGCAGTTCCAAAGCCAGTCATGAGCTCCGATTAGTTAGAGCTGAAAATAACCTATTAGGCTAAAAAGCCACAATGTTTTTGTGAACTTCAGGGTAAATAAACTATGGAGGAATTTGAACCAGTCAGTATAAGGTCATAAATGAGGTCAGTCCATTTTCTTTTTCTTTTAGTTGATGCAGTATGAAAAAAGTTCCTCTGAGGCCAACAGTGAGATCCACAGTTTTTAGAGGAAAACTGGATGCAAAATTTTTTCATTTTGATATTGCTACCCATACAACTTTCCTGACATCTGGCTGTGCACACTACATCATTTGGGCTTGAGATCATCAGTCCTGATTGATTGGACACATTTCCCACCCATTGATCCTGTGTTCTCAACTGCTTTGTGAGACTGTAGGCGGAGAACTTTTTGTAGATCATAGAACCATTTAGGTTGGGAAAGATCTTAAAGATCATCAAGGCCAACTGTAAACCTAACACTGCCTGGCTGACTACTAAGCCATGTCCTGAAGTGACACATCAACATGTCTTTCAAAAACCTCCAGGGATGGCAACTCCACTGCTTCCCTGGGCAGCCTGATCCAATGCTTGAGAATCCTTTCAGTGGAGAAAGTTTTCTTAACATCCAATCTAAACTTCCTGTGGCACAACTTAAGGCCATTTCTTCCAGAGTAATGTGAGTAAGATGTGGTTTTGGGGGGGGGTTGTGTTTTTTTTTAAGGTATGCAGTAAGTTTAGTGTAATCAGGAGTGGGAGAGTCCCTTTTCAATGTACACCCTGTGCAAACATTGCAGATTGTTTTGGAAAGAAAAGGAAATCTCAGATAATGTAGACAGAATTGTGGTGCTGAAGTTCAACATAGTTACACCTCCACCCGCAGGAGTTGGGGGCAATTTTGCCAATATATTCATTTGCAGTGGGGTTGGGCCATTGTTAGGTAGGCTTAGAAATTGCATCCTGAGGATATTTGCTTTCATGCTGCAAATGTGGCTCCTTTAAAACCAGAACTTTAAACTGTGAGAAAGGTAGCCATGCAGTCAAAATAAGGCTCATCAAGGAAGCACAAGAAGCTAAAAGATATACAAGCACAACACTTGAAATTTCTTTGTCCAATTGATGGCTGCCGATGACCTGCAGAACTGAGGGAAATGCTTCATTATTCTTGTATCTGAAGGCAAGACAGTAGATGGACAGAGAGATGCTGTTTTGGCTGTGAATGGAAGGGATTAAAATCTGCTTCTGCATCTGTAAGAGGTTAACATAGGAAAAATTTTACTTAATGTGTTATAACTCCCTTGGAGAACAGTACTGGAGGTAGAAACTGAGGTCTCGAGAAAATACAGACCTTCCCGAGCTCTTCCCCAGCAAACACTGAACTTAACCTACTGAAGACTGCAGAATATCATCAAGTTTATTTCTCAGAGGAAAGATGTTTTCCTTACATCTGTAATTGTTTTGCAACTGAATTCCGAGGCCTGCCTGTTTAGATGGCAGCCCTCATCTTAAAGTTGCATGCTGAACCCAGAGCAAGTATAATACATGCTTGAAATTCTTTTTCGTGTTTCCACTTAATCTGCCATTTGTTAGCGGGTTTTGGTAGCGCGCCAACGCAATATGCACAGGCCTTGAGAAAAGAAGTTTTCAATGAGTGGATGGAGTTTTTTGGGTGGGTAAAAACTCTGCTTTCCTGGAGTAAAAGGGAAGCAGGGACCAAGAAGAGCAATATGATTTGTGTCATAGGAGCATGATTCCTAGTGGGTCAGTTGCTGTGTGTATATGGACATGTGTGACTATGCATGTGTTTAGAGTTTTTATAAATGATACCGTTAGTTTCCATTCCTTGTTCTACTGGGTACAGCAGAAAACCTTAAGAGCTGAAGTAAATTAATATGCTCTCCAAATGCATATGTTAATGTGAACTCTGAAGCTAATTTGCGGCTCAAATGAGAAGTGTAGACTGTCACTTGTTTAATAGGTACACAAGAGAGGACTGACAGTGACACAAGCATTGGGAACCTGATCTTTTCCTCTCAGATGATGTTTTTTCCTGTCTCACATGGTGACTATTAGGCTGTGTGTGCTTTGTGCCTGCTGGCACAGGTATTGTGGGCTTTTATAGGTAAATGATTATACAAGGGAGGAGAAACATCTTGACATGCTTCAGACACTATTATCAACACTGATCATTCCCAGGATAAAATTATCGGTGATGCTTTGGGTGTGGATTGATTTTTAACTAAATGGGCATAGGTTGAGCCATAAAGCAGGCTCATACTGCTTTTTTAATCTCTAAGATCTCTAACAGTAGTTAAGTGCTTGTGGCTCAAGGGGGTGAGGGATAGTGAATGTTCATCTGCAAGCTTTTTATGAAGATTTAAAAAAAAAAAATTCCATTTAAAAGATATGTATGCATCAGCAGAGATCTAGAAGGAGTCAAACACTTCTATTAGTTCACCAACCAAATAATCATGAAATCAAATATTCTATTTAAATAGCATATGTAATGAAAATATCTGGTACATATTAACAGGTTTTTGCTTGTTTGCACTCGTTTCAGTTTTGGAAAGCCAAGCCAATCTGGTGAGGAGAGTATTTTTCTAGCAAGCCTGATCAACTCCATTACAAAGAGTATGTTCAAGACTTGTGATTGGGAGTATGAAGCTTTTTAGTTCATACAGGAGTGACAACAGTAGTAAGTAGAAGTAATAAGCAGAAAAGTATAATATTTTTTTCTGCTTATCCTAAACAATTTCCTATAACTGTTTTATGCCACATCATCATAGATTTTGTGATTTTCCACAGGTTGCATACATGAAGAATGTATGATTTAGATTATTTTTTTGCATCCCTTTACCTTTGAAGCCAGATATGTTTACTGCTATGGTCAGAAGAGCAGGAAAATATTCACATTTGCAAAAGTTTGGTAAAAGCTTGTCTAGTGTAAAGTCCAGCTTTGGAGCTGAAGTTGAGGGAAGGCAAAGAGAATTGGGATTGTTCAGCCTGGAAAAAAAAGGTTTCAAGTGACCTTATTATGGCCTTCCAGTACCTGAGATGAACCTACAAAAAAGACGGAGAAAGACTACAAGAATATGTAGTGATAGAACAAGGGGGAATGGCTTCCAATTAAAAGAGATCTAGTTTAAATTAGATATTAGGAAAAGATTCTTTACTGTGAAGATGGTGAGTCACTGGAACAGGTTGCCCAGGGAAGTTGTGGATTCCCCATCCCTGGAAGTAATCAAGGCCAGATTGGATGGGGCTCTGAGCAACCTGGTCTAGTGGAAGGTGTCCCTGCCCATGGCTGGGGGTTTGGAACTAGACGATTATTGAGGTTCCTTCAAACCCACACCATTCTATGATTCCATGATTCTGTATTTGTCATCATAAAGAAAAGGGTGGGTTTAAATGGGGTGTTTTAGATGAGTTTGAACCTGAGCTAGTTAGAAAATTGTTCCTTTTAGCTGTTTTCCTATTTTTTCTATACTTTTTCTGTTCCTCCCCATCCTTGGAAAATAAAATTTCCTGTGATAAAAAAACCCTGAGATCCTTAAAAATGGAGGGATAAGGTGCACTCAAGGAAACTTATTCAACTGGTAAGTTTGTCCTTTCCTGCTGCAAAGAAGGAGCCTACCCAACAGCTTGGCTGTCCTGATCATTCTGGGACAGGCAGGTCACACTTACTTTGGTCTTGACCAAAAATTTCCACCTGTGTCAAAGAATCCTCTCTGATAAAAACTCTTTTGAAATCAGGATGTTTCAACAAAGGTTTGGTTGCTATTAATTGCCATTCATAGAAAAGTCTATTTTTCTAATGAATTTCCAATCATACCCTGCTTCAGTAAATTTTTCCTCATGTGTTCTGGTCCCCATGGGAATGAGGATGATGTCCCTGCTTGGCAGATAATACTATGTTTTACCAACAGCTTTCAACAAAATTCTCTTGTCCAAAAGTCATGTTTTTCCTGAATTAATTGAAGTATTGTTTGCTCTGAATGGAGGTCACAGGGGCTGGTTTCATTGTTGGTGGGGCAAGGAGGATGTGAGGAGGTTCTCACCACTGCAGCAAAGGGTCAGCCAACCGTGAGACTGGAGCCTACACAAACAGGTGGGGCCACAGGGGCTTTCTGGCCTCCACTGTCTCACAAAAGCTTCACTCAGCAAAGAAGCGTGGGGTGGAAGAAAATGTCACACTGGGCTTCATCCCGCACCCACCAAGGCTGCTATTGTGTTGGGTGGGAGAAGGGTCGGTGCGCAAAGGGATTTGCCACATGGCCTAAATGTCACCAGTCGTGTGGGAGCACTTCTCTCCAGCCAGCCCTTCTGAGGGATCATTGTGGGCAATGAAAGGGCAGGAAAGACTTTTCCAGAGCGTGTGGGTGGCAGAAAAGCAACCCCTCATGCTGGGAACACATAAGATGTGCAAAAAACTCAGAAAAGTCTTTTCCCTGAGGTAAAGAGCTAGGCTGAGTGAGCTCTGCAGGTGGAAGGAGGGCAGCTTTGCTCAGCAGGACCCCTCCTCATGCCCATGCAACAGCCAGGCAGGAGAGGGATTGCCACACTCTCACCTTTATGGATGAACCACTCAATACCTTCCACCTGCCTCCTGTGGGAACTAATTATTTAACAGGAAGGTTAATGAAAACTAAGAGTAAAACTTGAAAGAAGCTGAGAGGTGTTCAGTCCACTGAACCACTTAAATAGCTGATTACAAACAGGTATCCAGAAATACTCACATTTTTACTAAGTACCTGTGGCCACTGCTGTTGTTGCCAGTGCAAAGAACCTTAACTGCCTCGGCTGGACTCAAGCTTGTGAGTAATGTGGAGACATCCGCCTTAGAAATTCCCGTTTCCCAGGCTTCACAATAAAAACAGACTTTCTGTCTCCTTTTTGACACCAGGCCTCATTCAGGAAACAAAATCCCCTTTTAAGTACGTGATCTTAAGCTTTGTATAATGGAATATCTTTAAGGTATTTCTCAGTAATCGGCTCCCTGAGTTCTTCCTGTAAGAGATTCTGCTGCTCTTCCCAGCTTTATGTCATCAGCAAATTTCATTAATGTGCTCCTTCTTCTTGGGCAAGAGTTCCTGGTGAATATATTTAGTTCAGACTAGCTAAGAGTGATGCTTGAGAAGCTGGGCTTGTAACCTCTCTCTACCTTGACGCTTCCCCTTTCAGCGCCTTTTGTCTCTGCTTCAGCCAGAACCTTTGTTAATAATTGTCTATATGGCACCATTTTAATTGCTTTGCTGAAATCCAGTTAGATGAGGTCCACCAAAACCAATTAGTATAAACTAAATTATTTCTTGAGCAATGCTAAGAATCTGCAATAAATTATGTGCAAAATAGATGGCCTATTTCATCATGCTCACTCTTCATGTTCACAAGAAAAAAACTCACAGCACTTAAGAGTACAGTTTTAAGGCGTAGATAACTTTTAGTGTAATGCTATCAAAATAACTGAGGCTCATATGGGACAAAATTTCAAAATTATCTTGGTTTCAAGCTTAGGAAAAGGTTTTATACATTCATTTTTCTTAAACTCTAATCCAGAACATAAGACTGTATTGGTTCTCTTTCTTCATCGAGCTGATTGTTTAGAAGCTGAAAAACCACAGATAAAGCCTAAGGACACAAAAGGGATGTTTTTTTATTTTATAACTGCCTTATTTGCATTGTTACTAATCTGAGCAGACGCAAGATCTTTAGCATCATCATGATGATAAAACAGCTCGTTCTTTTGATGTCAGATAAAACACAATTTTGATATGATTCTGAAGCCAAGAATCATAAAAGCTGCTATCATAATATCTTCCTCTACACTTGAAGGGGCTGTGAAACATCTGGAAATGGAAGCTTCTTTTGCCCCATAAAAATACAATGTTGCCCTCTTTTTTCTCCTAGTTTTGACTCTCGTAATCTGGAAAGATTACAAAAACAGCCTCTGAAGTCAGTTTATGGAAGGCTTTCATAGAAATCCTCTGTTTGGAGTATGGAATATTTTGTTTATCTGAGTGAAAGAGTTGAATCAGGAATCAAAGTTGTGGTTGCCACTGACACCATGTCACACAATCCCCTACTCTTTTGGAGCTGTTGCTGATGAGAGGGTCACAGTTCCCTGCACCACCACCTTGTCTCTGCCACAGCCTTAGGTGGGATGTGGCAATAGCCAGGGGCTGCCAGGACCCATTTCCTCTGCCAAGGGGCAGTGGGAGCAAGCTGGGCAGTCCTGGCTGCTTAGCACCCAGCTGAGATTTGTGTTTTCCAGCACCATTACAGTGCAACAGCCAGTCATGTACCCGTCTGACTTGAGAAAATCTTGTTTGATCACTCTTAGGTTTGACTAAGGCACTTCCATGGCAAATTTTTGGGTAATTTTGGTTTGGGTTTTGTTTTGCTCATCTCTGTTGTTACCTGCTCCCAAATTTCCATAATAATGTTTTTTTTCATGTGATACAGTAAGAATTGCAGCCTTGGGACTTAGGTGCAGGGAAACTTCTTGCTACATTGGTACCAAACACTGGCACCTTCACTTAATCGCTTTCTTTCAAGTGCATTATTTTTTTTTCCAGAAGTCCTGTTGCTGTGGAACAAGTCACAGGAAAACATATGCCCAGTAACACATGCTTTCATGAAAGATCTGTAATTTGAAGGTGAAATTAAAACGGGCTGCAGGATTTAATGAACTATTTCACATGATCCCTTTGAATTTAATACATATGGTGGCTTCAGGTCTCACAACACTTCACTGGAGACCAAAGGCCACTGCTACTACGTTCTTTAATAAACAGGGAAATCAAAGTCTGCAAATTCTGAGTTCTGCACATATTTTTGCTGCTTAGGGTATATGTGCCTGCTAAATGTTCTTACCAAGGCAGAAAATGGTATATTGCAAGGCATGTCAAAGAAAAAGCATGGCTTGCTTTGATCTTGGGGGTACTTGTACTCCTTGCCACTGAAGGTTTACATTTGTTCTTCATATACTATATGCAGTTTGTTTGGCTTTCAGTAAAAATGACAGGCAGAATTAATAACAGCTCTAATACCTCATCAGGAGATGCATTCCAAAAATATCTGTCCATCTACACAGTGAGTGTCTGAAAGCCTATATAGGATCCTTGTCGATAAAATTCCTCTGCTTCACTCAAAGAGGGACTTTTCATTTGTTTGGGAAAATGCTTTCCTCATTATGATGCTTTACTTTCATGCATCCAGAAGGATTCTTTCTTCAGAATAAGCCTTTCACACTACTACAGCCCCAGTTTCCCTTTTGCTTATTAAAAAATATTAAAAGAATGTTCTGTGTGGCAAAGAAAGAAGCTATGTTAAAATGCTCTGGGACACACTGGGGAAAGCACATGAGAGTGTTTAATTAAGAAGTTTTATCAGTGTATGTGAACCTTGACTTAAAGCTGCATGGCCCAAGAGGATCCTCACATTCCTGAACTCCACAAGAGTTAGGAGACTGCAAACTGCTCTACAGGGATCCATCTGGTACCCACACTAGTCAGGAGCACACGTGGATCATGGTTTTACAGACACTCCATCACTTCAGCAGAAACTGCATCACTAGACAGTTGTGTATTTGAGGATGGGCCAGGGACAGGAGTTATCTTTGTCCTTATACATCTCAGTCACTTCCTGACAACAAAGGAATGGTAAAACTTGGGACTTTCAGATTCCAATCTCTGCCCTAATGAACAGAAATTCCTCTGCATATTTTCCTGCTAAGTTTTATCTTGTCTGCTGTGCTTCTCATTCTTCCTCATCACTACCATCTGGTGCTGGAGACATTCCACTTTGTGTTGTCTAAACTGGTTATCAGAGAGTTAATGAGTACCTGGATAATACAGAAGGGAGACATGTTCCATCCTCTTCGCACATCCTGTTAATCAGTGGGATTTCCCCCTCTCCATGACTTTATTTGTGATGCAGTAAAAATAGATCAACAGAGTTCCATGCAGTATTGTGAGCAGAGTTTACTTTTAATCAAGCTATGTGGTCTTTCTACAAAATCAGTGACAAAGCTGCTATTAGATACCTTTGAAGTTTTTCATAGCCTCCAACCTCAAATGCTTCAGCCAAACAGATCCATTAAAGCTTTTAGCTAAGAGATAAAGAAGGTGAGTAATAGAAGCTTGGAAACAAAGCTGGCTCTGTTTCCTTAGGAGTGCTGAACAACTCTTCAAATACCAGTGGGCATGAGCAAGCCCAGCCTGAGAAGGGAAGGAAGATAAGAACATGTTTGGATGCCATCCATTCTCAAGAAGGGGCAAATGATGAGAGAGCAACCTTCTCACAAACAAAATCACAGTTTTATGTCAAACAGTGTCAAGCCCAAGGACTGTCTTTATGTTAAAAATGGAATTATCCACCAGCCACTGTGTGGTGTGAGCACCAGCAAGCTGAAAACAAGACCCTAATCTCTTAAACTGAATGGGATTTATGTCTTGTGGGATCCAACTTCTAGAGTATCACCTATCCACAAAGTGATAGGTAACATTCAGCCCTTTCTCTTGACTGCTGACTGTCCAAACACCAAGAGCTTCTCATAATAAGGTCAAAGTCAAGAGATGTCTATAAAAAGTGCTAGACCAGGAGGCAGGTAAGAGTTGGCCTCTGCCTGGAGACAGACTGTCTACCATAGGGAGGAGCTGTTCTATAAATCAGTGGAAAGTCCATCTAGCCAGAAAAAAAAGAAAGCACTAGAGATTAAAATCATGAGGTCATGGTTCACAGGCTTGCTGTGAATGTGCCATACAAGACTCCACTCCACCCCTCCACCATTTCAGTGGGAAATACTCCTCTCCTGCTCATGTGAAACATTAACCAAAGTTAATGCTGCAAATTCCTTGGAGAAGACAGTGAATGCAAAACCTTTCCCTTTTCCTACTCCTATCCTAAACATTTCCATGTTGAATTGAAATGTTTCTTTCTCAGTGCTCCTGGGAGCCCCGGTCACCCGGAGCAGAGCAGATCCCAACCCTCGGTTCCAACACCAGCCACGGCTCTTCATCATTGGGAAAGTCAACGTCTGTCCCTGCTGTCTTCAACTGGAGCAGGCATGGAGGTGTGATGGATTCAGTGCCTTTGCAGTCAGGTTAACACCAAGGCCTGGTCAGTATTATACTCTCAGGTGTCTAAATGGTTTGAGCACAGGGGGGAGAAATGAGATGTTTGACCACGTGCAGTAAGGACAGTCTTCAAAGACATTAGTTATACACACAAACAACTGGTCTGCTAAAATATGTTTCTCTTCCAAATCCAACAGCACTAGAACAGTCTTTTTATACCCAAATTGTTGCCCTTTTTTTCTTTCCTATTTTTTTTTTCTAAACATGTGCAACAATCTATTTCATCTCCTCATTTTAACCCAAGAATGAGTAAAGTTGCCAAAGAAATGTGAGCAGAAGGCTGAACATCAGGAACATCACCATCTTGCAACTTGAGTTTGCTGAGGTCTTTGGACTTTTAATAGTGTCTTCTAAAGGAAAGTATCAGGGAACCTCAATAAAAGGCAGAGTCAGCGAGCTCTGAGACTTGTAGTTAAGGGCTGACAGGAATTAGGGAGCAGAGGATCAAAGGCAGGAGCTCAAGAGTTCTTGAGCTGCTTGAAGTGTTTTGAAGGCAATGCCAGGAAGAGCCATGTATGTAGCTGGAGGACCGAATTAAAAAAGAGCGTTAAGGCAGAAAAAAGGATGTGAAAGATGGGCTGGACATCTCTTTGTTCATTATGGGAATTGTGGTTCAGTTCTACATAGAAGTGGATGGAAACCCCTTTTCTACTTCCCCATTGAAGAAGAGTTGCTCTACTATGAGAGGGAAGAAAATCGGTATGGAGGAGAAGAGACATACATCAAGGGAGAGAAAGGCAAGATGGCTTTTTTTCCCTGGGAAGTATGAATGTTTTAGTTGAGTTAGAAGAAACATTTACTGAACAAAATTAGTGATTGATGTCATTACAAATAAATCTTATAAGCCATTTTTACCCCATCATACAATTTCAACCAACTTATAGTAGATGATGACAACTCAAACAGCTGTGGAGATTTCTGACAAGATTCAAATGTAAATATCTGGAGCAAAATAATCAGGACAGATGTGATTTTAGACAGATTTGGTGTGGTGAAAATTTGAGATGGAGTTAGGATTAAGTTTTAACTCATAGACAATTTAGTTCTGAGCAATAATTCTAACATAGAGAAAACACTGAGATTTGATCTTCTGGGAGATATTTATGTTCTGTTGAACAGAAGAACTCAAACCATATTGGTCTGTTTGGAGAATTTAGTTGTAACTGAAGGAGAAGCTAAAACCAAACCATTTCTCATTTTATACCAGACTCAGAAAGAAGATAATGCCTGGAATTCAGACCTGGATTTACTTCCCTGGTCTGTGCAACCACACACAGATTTGGAAGACATTTAAACGTGAAACTCCAGTGAAATGAAGAGAATTAGTCTGGGCTTTAGTTTCTCTGGATGCAATTCGGGCTGAGTAAATGCAGATGTCTATGATGTGATAAACACTTCTTTACAGTCAATGGAGAGCAGAAGCCATTTTGTAGGTCACAATTCAAGTTTCCTTAAAGCTGGTGTTTAAAATAGGTCAGATGAATCACTGAATAATGTTGTTTCTCTCTTTTGTCTCTAAAAGTAGCTGAGGGCTCTTAGCTCAGTTACAGGAGCATGTAACTTTCCTGTTTTGGAAAGGTAGCTGACAGCTAAATCTGTTAAATTTGGAAGGTGCTCAGACGCTGGTCTAGCAACATTGAAGGACTATAGATAGATTGGAAAGGTCAGCCTGAAACACATTTTGTTTCCTCTTGAAATTCATGGGGATTTGAGTCAGATGTGATCGCCACAGCACATCATTAGGGCTTCTGCCTGTCTCTGAAAATTGTTCTGATTTTCTGTGATCCAGTGAAAGCCATTGATGTGCGGGAGGATTGGGAAGTCCTCAAAGGAAAGTGCAAGCACTAGTCACCAGACAGACCTGTGATGGGCCCCAGCACAGTCACTCCTACCCTTTTGCCACTTGACTTACTGTGCCACAGAGCAAATAAATTAAGAAAACTGTAACTGAAAGCAGTACTGAAAAAAAATTAAAACTGAAACTGTGCCCACTTGGCCTTACCTCACTCTGCACATTTACAGAGTTTTGTATCTATTAGTTGTATTTCAAAAATTTACTTTTCATTCCCACTTCCAATACCTTCTCCCCTTTTTCTTTTCAAGGAGCATTTGTTTTATGCTGAACACATGGTCTGTCATCACATCACCTACTCTGGAAACCACCTTGAAATCAGAAAACCTGTGCTTGTTCCATTTTTAGTGTTGATCTGGTCCTCTGACAACATCAAATGCGAGCAGAAACCACCACATTCACCAGATGCCTATTTCAACCAAATCCCTTTTGTATTGCTTCAGGAACAGGAAAATTGACTCGACCTTCAAAGAAGTTTTCCTGGTTTTGTGGCACCATTTATATGTTCCCTGCCTCTGTCTCCAATCCTTGTGACTTCTATAAAGGCCTCTGTCCCTTCCTGTCTACTCATTTCCTCTCAGATGCTCTCTGCAGCATTTAGCTACTAAACACTTTTCCCCTCTATGCGTGACCTTTCCAAAGCCATGCAAGATTTTATAGCACAGATCTCAAACCATGGTATATTCTACTCTGGCTTCTCAGCTCACAGCATTAATTTCTGCCTCTGTGGCTTCTTCTCCTTCACCTTACCCAGTTCTCATGCATGTTGCCATACAGACTCATCTGGTACTGGTATTGTGTGCTGTTTGAATATGCCGTGAAGCCCCAGGTTCCCCAGGGAAGTGATCACAGCACCAAGCCTGCCTGAGTTCAAGAAGCATTTGGACAATACTCTCAGGCACATGGCGTGACTCTTGGCGTGTCCTGTGCAGGGCCAGGAGTTGGACTTGATCATCCTGATGGGTCCCTTCCAATTCAGCATATTCTGTGATTCTGTATTAAAGCTGTGGTTTCAGGATAGTACCAAGCAAGACCTGATGTTTGTCGATGGAAAAATTACCCCCCACCATCTTCAAAAAACCTAAATCATGTGAAAGGTTGTTCATGATACTCTTCACAGTGTTGGAAGACTGCTGAGGTGAAATGCAGAGCTATTTTTTTTTTTTTGCTGCTTTTCAACATTCTTGAGGATCCTCATGTGCAGAGAAACTATGATATCTGGGTGACTCTTATTCCAGGAATTTGGGCAATAGGATCCTATTTGCTTCCACAGACACCACCTTCACATCCAAGACTCTCAAAAATCACTTATCTATTTTCACTGCTTTCTACAGGCTTGAGGCCTGAACACAGCTCCATGCCCTCTCTTTCACTGTTTTCTCCATGTTTACACATCTTTCTGTGCCAAAAATTTCCTCACTGAAAATTTCCTTCTCACTCATGGTACAGTGTTGCCTGTAATTTGCCTATTCGTACCTGTGAAAAATCAAGTCTTACCTTTTTGATTACCTTGCTTTATCATAAAGAAGAAAGATGACAGTAAGATGCTCTGGTGCAGCCAGAGAGAGAGAGAACATAGGGCTTCAGAGCAGCCACAGACTGTTTTCCTGTAATAAACTCACCAAAATTATCCAAAAGTCTTTTGAATGCAAGTTTTGTTAGAGCACAAACACCAGCAAATGAGAAAAGGCTCCTATATCTCTGCTGGTCCTGGTGTCATGTGTGGAAGGAAGGTCTCAACTCACTCAGGGCCTTTCTGAGCTTCAGCAAACTACACAGAGTCTGTGATCATGCTTTCCTTGTCCTCTGCTCCTGCTCCTCTCACCTCTGCCACAGTTTGTGGAGCTGCAGGACCCCTGTTCTGAGCTGGGACACTGCCCTTGTTCCACATCTCCTCCCCTTGCCACCTGGAGACACTCAGTTCCCTTCAGGCAATGGATAATTTTCCACCTACCCAGAAGCAAGAAGACCAGAGCTATCTTCTCAAGCATATTCAATGATTTCGTTCTGTAAGTAGCAGATTTTCTTTCCAACACCCTGGTTGCTCCTGGTTCCTATTTCTGATGGCAGCTCCCAAGCCTTTTCTGTCTTAGCAGGCTGCCACTTGGTTATTTTGCACTGGTTTGGGGAATTCTGAAAATTCATAGAATTGTTATATTGCATGAACTGCATAATGTGCCAGCAGGCCTGGCAGTGCCTTTGACTTTACAGTTGCTGGATTTTTTTAGCCTTTGTTCTGTTTTATTTTGTTTTAAACACAAGTCTTACAAGAGTCTTATAAGTCTCTCCTGCTTTTATGTCCTTAGTAGCACTCTAATATCAGAGACAGTAATGGCAAAAAAGATTTATTTCACCATCTACTTCATCCCTATGCTGTTGCACAATTATTCCCTGAGGAGCACTTCAGGCTCCCATCCAAGAAGTTTTTATGTTTAGCTTCAATCTCAAAAGCAGTTCTATGAGCATGATAGTTCAAGGCTCATTGTCTGCCTTTCAGCCATTTCAAAAATTAATTTGCCCAATGTACAAATAAAAGGTTATTATTTTCCCCCTTCCAGCAGTCAGATCCATAAACTGTTTGAAACATCAAAGCCAAACTGCATTTCTTCTGTCTCTAACTTCATTAGCCAGAAAGCATCTGCAACTGGAAATGAATCTGCAGCTGTGTTGATGGTTTCCAATCCAGAGTCGAAAATCACTTCACTTTCTTATGGCTCTGTTAGCACTTTATGGCAGGCAGAAGAAGAAAGGAAAGAACTATTGTAATTAATATGGGTAATAATTTTAGAATAGTGCTCTTTATTGAGTAATACTGATATATGTATCAGTATTTCAGGGAACTCCATTTTTAAAAGGCTGCTTGACTCCAACAGTCACTTTAGGTAAGGTATGAATCATAATTCATTCAGATCAAGTTTGATTAGATGCACTACTTCATTAGTGGTAAGAGGGAGTAGGGACAGATGATTAACACAGCTCGGTAAGGCAGCAGGCAGATTTCTTCTCTTGAGCTACTATGGGAGAAGAAACTACTTTTTCTTGTCTGTGCTCTTCTCTGAGGAAATACAATGTACTGATTTCTGCCTTTTGCCTTATAAATGATGCAGGTGATATGAGGCAACCAGGGGGGCATAGGTAGCCCCCAAATCCCAATTTTGTAGAATACACAGGAAATGCACAATAAAGGGAACCACGCTGTCCCTGTAGTATGAGACATTTTATGGGCTAGTCACCCACACTCAGTCACCGGGCTAGTATGAGGATTAGTTCATGCTTATTGAATGTGTTTTCAAGAGCTCCAGACGTACAGTGACTAAGCTCACATGGCCAGAAATAGTAAAAGCTACTGCAGAGGCAATGTGTTTTTCAGACCCTTAAGACAGATTAACTTACAGATAAATAAATGCCATGTGGAAGCTTTCCCATTGCTTTGATCAAAACCCAGGTTTTTTATTGCTTAATTAAAACCCACAGGTCTGTTATTCCCCTCATTCACCCATTATCACATGCAGTTCAGCTGAAAAGGCACTGAGCTCGGGAGGTTGTATTTGCCACTTTCCCTCTTCCCATTGTTTGACACAGATCTTGTCACTATGGGGTTGGCCTTGCTCAGAGGGTTTTGAGCTGGGAAAGTCTCTTGTTAAGGGTCAGAGTTTGGAGGATGGCTGGCATGATGAAGAATGGCAGGACTGGGCATTTGTACCAAGGTTGGAAGCATTAGTTTCTTTGCTGGGATTGCACAGAGAGGTTCACGATCCCATGGTCCTGTTTGATGTTAGACACATGATGTGGGCAGTTTGGGAGGCCTGGCTGCATCCTTGGGATTCCTGTGTTGAATTTGCTGGTGATGGCTCAGGCTTTGCAGAGGGAGAGGAGGAGAACCCAAACTGCTCTATCAAGGGCGATGCCCAAGCTGTGGGCTGCGGGCCCACCTGTAAGCAGCTCAGGTCCTGATGATGCAGTAGATGGGAAACTGAGACTTGAAAAACAATTTTGTTTTAAAACAGTCTGTACCCCTTGGAATGTACTCTCTCCTTCTGGGCTGAGTGTTTGCAAAATATTACTTAATAGAGACATAAAGTAAAATCCCAGCTCCAGATGCACGTGGCTCTTCGTCCAAAAATAATCAAAATCTGAGGCTAGAACCATATGCCAGTTTTGCAACTGGCTCTGTGACAGCAGTTGAACTATAACCACAGAATCAATCAGCCCAGCTCTTTGGGAGGTTGAAATCCAGGCCAGATTTTGAAATCTGCGACGTCTCTTTACTAATTCCCAGCATACAAAAAGAAATTCAATAATAAGCCTGGTTTAGCTCCCTAAAACCTTTGGGTTGACAAAGAAGCACTTCCACATGTTCAGATCTATTGGGTCCCTCTGTTTGCTTTACAGTGAAACCTTTGCACAGCATGAAGTGAGAGAAGTTACTATTTTCCAACATTTTGCATGGATTTTAAGCTAGTTCCCCTTCTTTTCTCTAGGGAGATATGGTCCAAAGGAGGGGGGTTTTGATGGGCAAGGAGGCAGCTCTCTAGACTAACTGCAGTGACACAGTGGAGCGAGTGACATTTCTTTCGTGATCTCATTGACGAGCTGTTTCATTCTGGGTTTGTTTTAGCAGCAGTGGATCTCTTCCCTCGCCTGGGATTTCTGGGACCTTTGTCCTGTAAATATTTCAGAACTGTAAAAAGTTTGAAAAACAAGAGTGACTGCAGGATATTAAATGCTTGTTGCTTTTAAATAAGCAGATGATGCTTTTACCAAATGCTATCACTTTGGCCATATTTTTCTTGTGCTGTCATTTCTTGATGGCTTGTTTTTACTGTACAAAAAGGTCTGTGAAGCAGCTGCCAGCAAAGTGATGGTAACTGGATAGCATCTGTACATTTGAAAATCTTGTTAAATGATATGTGAGGGAAGTCTATTAAAGCATGTTTGTCTGGAGTTCAAAGTTATTTCATGCAGGGCATTGTTCTGTTGCAGCCTACATCTGCCTTTTTTTATGAAAACACAAAATTAAATTATTGCTGAAAGGAGTACTTGAAACGTTGTTGGAACAAATATCATGAGATATCATGAGTGATGTAGTGGCTGCACAGTACGGCACAGACCTGCCTGTGCTACACATCTCTGCTTGTGGAGAAGAGGCTGCTTTGAAGCTGCATCTCAGTGTATACACTCATGAAATGAAGTAGCAATGAACATTTTTATCTGCATGGAATAAAGGTGATAAGAAGGACTAACTTTTGGAGGCCAAAAAGGTTCTATGTGGTAACACAAAGGATGCCATATGGAATATTTAAGTTCGCATATTCTTAGCAACTACCACTTTTCAATGCCATGTGTTTTGCTGCCTGCCTTGATGTAAGAGCTAGGCAGTCCTATGCAGCTCCTTTGAGAGGTCATAAATCTTCCTGTTGGGAAGAACAGGTACTAAGAGCTTCCCACCCATCTTTTGATTGCCACCAGCACTTTCTCAAATGTTTTCAGCCTTATCAAAATGCAAATAATTTTTAACAATGCTTTGCTATTCAGATACACTTTCAGGTGATGATCTACCTGTACATAATACCAAGTGAGTATCAATCTGAGTTGTACATATATTTTGTAAACAATAATGTGTTAAGACTGACAGCAGGTCTTTGGAATGGGCCATTATAACCTTACCTAATTGCTGGATACCTTAGGCCTTAAATGATATATCCAGAGTTCCCAAATCTGAATTTGAGATTGAATGATAAGAATACCCACATCCTTTAGTCTGAGCTGAGCTAGAAGAAACCGTGGATGGATATGCGTATATGAATCTGGTTTTTTGGTTTTAGGTTTTTTTTCTTTAATTTGTATATAACATATAATTTACCATGATATAACACTCTATTTTTAACCTAATTATATCTGTATGTAAACCCAATCTTTCACTTAACCCCTTTCTTCAGATCTTTATATTGGCTGGAGTACTGAATTGGCTGTCCTGGAAACTGAATCCCTCTTTGTCTGGAGGACTCCCAATGCCTTTGAGGTGTACTTGAAGGTCAGCTGTCTTGATCTGACCTTCAGTGAGGAGACCTGTGCCTGCTGCCTGCCTCACAGGAGAGCTCCCCACTTGTCAAAAGTAGGAAGATCAGTGAAGCACAGTATGGAAAGCACTTTTGGATCATTGCAAGAACCATTGTTAGCTACTCCTGGGGTCCTTGTGCGTGGGCTGGGTCCATGATATTTAGATGCCCGCTCAGCAGCAGCAAGAGCAAGGAAGGACAAGTTGGAAGCTGAGGGAGATCCCAGCACAGGCAGTGTCAACCCTGACAGGTCACAAGTGGTCACAGCCACAATTGGGCCAGAAGCAGTGACCGGCTTTGTTGATCATCAAGTGACATTGGACAAGGCAAGATGTGGGATCTATTCAGGCAGCTGGCTCAGGAGTATCTGGACATGGAGCCAGAGACAGGACTGGAGGTGAAGCTGCTTACAGCATGGGTGCAGAGAGCACAGGTTGGTCAGGTCAATTAATTCAGGGCTAGGACTGGTCTCAGGATCCTGGCACTGCTTAGCTAAAGCTCAGTTGTTGGCAAGATGGTGTGGTGGAGGCAGACCCTGCTCCACAGGAGGACTGTGCAGTGGGTGCTGTCATATAAATCTCTCCCTGACCTTCACACCTGCTCTGCTCCCATGACTTCTAGTCCTGTCATCTTGGCCCGAAATCTCAAAAGCCCTGAGCCAGCGTCCTCGAAAGTAATTTGGATTCTTTCCACTGGCTTCAGCTTTGTTTGAGCCAGCCAGTTACTGGGGGGGGCTTTTCCTGGTCTCCCAGCACTGCTGCTGAGCGTGCTGCTTCTCCCATCCACGGGAAAGGCAGTCATCAGTGGAGAGGCTCAGGTCGGATGACAGCCAGGAAAGTTTGCTTGCAAATGGCTGGAGGGACCTCAATTATTAGAAATTAAAACCACACCATGGAGTGAAGAAAACGATTCGATATGCAAGTGCAATAGGGTCTGTTAGTCAGAAGGTACTGCTTTGCTTTTGATTGATTGTTGCTCCTTAATTAATTCTTTCAGTTTATTATCCTTCTTGGAACTTTTCTGGAATAACAGAATGACAAATTTAGGCAATCAAATGTTTCTGCAGGGTTTAACCTGCATCTGATTGCACTTGGCTTTGCATGACTCCCGGGAGAGCAGTAGTAGCTGTGCCCTGAGCCATCAGAACACTACCTGCATGCCAGGGACTGCCTGTGCCCTGAGGGAAATGCCATGCCCTGTGGGAATAATCTGCATTCTCCCCTTCAGGTATCCCATGGGGAGAAGACTGACTTGTGGCTGGACCAGAGCTTTATCTCCTGTTAGTAAGGGAGAGGTTATGGGTCTCTATGGCACCTGTTGACTTTGCTGCTGGGGCTCCTTAACTCAGGAAAGTCCCCTCTCTGCCCCTGAGCCTGATAAGTAGAAGGGATGGGTTTTCTTTAACAGGAAAGAGCCTCTTGGCTCTATTTGTCATTCTTCATTAACCTTATCTCAGTCCCTCTTTATCCTTCTTTCTCCCATGTTGCCTGGTCACTGTAGCTCTTAATACTTCCTCTCTTGATAAAAATGTCTTGTTCAAAGTGTATTTATATCATTAGTTCCAACTGCCTAACTTGGCAGTGCGACCCTTTGTCATTGGCTTGGCTGTTGTTTTCTCGGTCTCAGTCCGAGGGGCAGGGATACAAAAGTGCCCTGTATATATGATGAGGCCCATCCCTTCCCTGGAAACATCTCCAGGCTTCAGTCTGTACCTCTTCGGATTGTCCTTTCAGGATCACAGGAGGTCAGGGAGGCTGGGCTGCACAAGAGGCATGTAATACCTCGTGCTCAGCTCTTCAGCCCTGGCTCCTAAGGAAGCTGAGCCCCAGGAACAGCAGTGCAAAAAGCAGAGCCAAGGAGCCCTGACCACCAGTTGTTCCCCCCAGTACTTTCATTTTCTTTCATTTTTCAGTACATTGCCTGGGTGAGCTCTGTTGAACACACTTACCATAGTCTTTGATGTTATTTGCAGTGATGATGACATGGAGTGCTCTGGCTGTTTCCAATTACCAGGACAGTCTTGCCTAAGAATCACACCTGCAGCATCACTGCAGCCTCTTGCTGGGCTGCAGCACGTACCTCCCCTCTGACAGCATTCCTCACTCTTTTGGACCCTTAGCTCTGAGGACTTTGGGGCTGGTTTTCCTTCCCTTCCTGTCCTTTGTTATATAGATTAGATATGGCATGGAGCTTTATGAACACAAGAAGCCCTTGATTTCCACTGTTGCCCTGAAGAGATTTAAAAGTCCATGAAACGAGAGCCTGTGATAAGGCTCCTGTTACAATTTTCTATAGAAAAAAGGCTGTGAAAATTTATAAATAAGAATCAAGGGGAAAAAATAAAGGAAAAAACAAAACAAAACCTGAAGAATTCTTAAAAATATTTGGAAGTTCAGGTTGGTTCTAAGGTGTGCCATGGGAGTCTGCAAGGACTGGTATGACAATGTTTGTGTATGTTTAGTTTCCAAGACTGGCTTTCATGGAAACAGCATGATTCTAAGGGGTTTTGGTTAGCAATCTCAATACCTTTCACACCAGCATAGTGCAAAGCAGGAAGCTCAGGCTGTCAGTGTTTGTGCTGATTACATATTGCTGCGGTTGTAGCTCAAGCTTCACACTCAGGTTTCAAGCCTGTTAGCTACTGACACAAGGCGTGGTAAGGCAGTTTTTTCAGCTTGAGAATGGATTGTGTTGTCCATGTGGGCAGAGCTAGAATTTCTTCTGGCATATTGCTTTGGGCCACAGTGCTCCTCTCTGGGGGTTTGGTTCAGGGGGTCCTTGAGAGCCTTGGTGTCCTTGCTGTGAAGAAACAGGTGTGCAAGGGTAAGAAGGTGGTGTGCATTAAGGAATAGCCTCTGTATGGAGTAGGTGTACCGGAGCCATAACTGGTTCCGACATAGCTTTAGACATCTTGACTACAGGTACACTGATGGTCCATATTTTAGCATCTGGTAAGGGATTAAGTTGCATGCTAAAACATGTAAGTACCAGTGTGTACATGAAGTTAAAGTGTATACAGTCCCTTTTTACTCAATAGAGATCCAGTTAATACACACCATGGAACCTTCAGTATAATTTAGTGTACCCTGAGTCACCTGGTAGTTAGTCAACTGAGTAATTTCCAGACTCTACTATAATTTTATTTGAGGCACCATCTAAATTTACAGTAAGAGCATAGTCCCTAGTTCACATGCAGACACCTACAAGTGTCTGCTTGAGTCCCACCCCAGTTTCCTTTGCAGTGCACACCTCCAGTGTTTGTTAGATTTTAGGAAATTTTGTAGATGTCAAAACTGATTAATGACACTGTCTTTTACCAAAGCCCTCCAGAATTATTTCATAGGCACCTGAGTTCAAAATCTTGACCACTGTTGTTATTCTCGGATTTCACCCTCTAGTCAGATAGGCTTGTCTGGTTCTGGATGTGGAACAGAAACCTAACACCAAAATATTTCTTCAAGCTTTGCTGGCTTCCCCATGAATACCATAATGTGTGACTCATACTCTTTGGCAAGGATAAGAAGCTGGATTTAAAATATAGTTTTGTACTTATTTTGATTTCCAAATAAAACCTAATGGAAAATATTATTTATCCCTGTAATTTATGTATTAAACAATGCAGTGACTGGATTGCAATAAAAAACTGCTTAATTTACTGTGTATAAAAAACTCAAACCAATCCACAATGTTTTTACCAAGGATTTTTGAGTCTGAAAACTCTGACTAAGTTTCTCATTCCAGCTACCTTTTCTGATTAGCCCTGATTAGCAGGAGAATACTTCTCTGTTGTCCTGGTGTCCTAGGACTAGGCTTGTGCTATGTGAGAGAGTGTTTGGGATGCATCTCACTGCAGATTAGCATGAGCCATAAAGCTTCTGACCCTTTAAACAGAAAGGCAAAATCCAAAATCTCTGCTTGTAAGTATTCGCAGCTTTAAATCTCAGGCTGTGTCTTTAACCTTGTCTTTAATTAGACACCCGGGTAATATCACAGCAGAAATAACCCGGTGTGTCAGCACCAGTGTAGCCTCCAGCAGTAGACACAGATGCTGTTTGGCAGCCTGGCTTCCTCTGACACTCACATTCCTTCTGTGTGCACTCACCTTCCCCGCTGGTATCCAACACTTCACCCAGGGCTCCATGGTGGAACAGAGAAAATCCTGAAGAAACTCATGAAGAAAAGTGCAGCTTGGTAAAGCTGCAGCCAGCAGAGTCAGAACGAAAAAGACATGAATGCTTTGTCTGTGCAACTTATTTTCCAAACCCAGGTCAGACAGTGTTGGGTTGCTCATGCTCCAGAAAACGAGATTTATCTTGTTGTGCTTTACTCTTGTGCCCTGTTACCATCTCGGTCAGTGCCTCTGAGTGACCTTAGGGATGTCACATAAACACCCTCTTCCTCAATTCTTTCTAACTACAAAATTATCCTTCCCCCTCCTTCTCTCTTCCCACTGGGTTACACCAGTCAGGCAGAGGGACACCACCTCAGCACGATGCAACCTTTGGCTCAAATCTGGCTTACATCTCACCTGCTCTGAGCCCTGGCAAGTGAGTTCACATCTGCTCCAGGTCTCCCAGGCAGATTTACCCACAGTGACCTTGCCTGAAGACTGTAAGTCCTAAGTGCAGGCTAATTTATCCTCCTTTGCTGGAGGCAAATGGACTGTGAAAAGAAAGCTTATTGTCCAATTTTACTGAACAGGACATTCACGTGTGAAGTGTTTCAACCTCTTCAATATTAGTCTCCTTGCTATTGTGGGGATTGCCTGCTACTACAAGGACTTTACACAATGTTTATCTCAGGGGAATTCTAATCTGAATTATTCTGTATAGGTGCTACTGTAAGAGTGACAATTATACTATAAAAGCTTTGAAAAGAACAGTAACTTGAAGGTCCTTGTTTTCCATATGTAATGGAATTTCCCTCATTTCCTAGTGTTTAGGGAAGTTCAGTTTTTTCCCCTTGTTGCTGGTTTTAGCTTTACTTAGGAAGTTCAGTTTGTGACAGTGTCCCAGAGGAAGGATTATTTAGATCTGTGCAAACGGTCAGTGTTTCAAAGGAAAATAAAAACCCTTTCTCATTTGCCTTCAGGTGGTGAATATTCCAAACTGGAAATATTTTAATCCAGACGTGACCTTGCAGCTGAGACGTAAACAAAAATTGCTTGCAATGATGGGGGCTGAGTCACTTTTTGACAGAACTGATCCAGACAGGAAGGGTTTGCCTAATTTCCTAAAGGTGTTCAGGGAATCAGTTTGTTCAAGATCCTCTCACAGTCAGACTCCTGTGAGGAAAAAAAAATGCTTCTTTTTTTGTTGTAGCTTTTATATCCTTTTTTTTTTTTTATTCCCAAGGTAGCACCACTATCTCAGAAGATAAAAATGGGTTTGACTGCTGCCAGGGAGCCGGTGGAGATTTCTTTTTACATGGAGACCAGAAGCATGAAGAAAGCAAGTTGAGTAGGATTTGTATTGTCTTTACATTCAGATACAAACAGGGAATCACAGCAAGTTAATGGGAGGTCATGAAGGTATGGGACACTGAGGCCTCATCCAGGGAAAAATAAAAGAATTTATTAGCATGCCACAGAATATATATTCTTAGAATCATAGAAAGACTATCTAGTTACAACTCTCCTGCAATGGACAATGACACCTTGCACTAGACCAGGTTGCTCAAAGTGCTGTCCAACCTGGCCTTGAGTACTTCCAGGGATGGAGTATCTACAACTTTTATGATCTTCATGTTCCAGTGTTTTACCACCCTCTGAGTAAAGAGTGTCTAACTACCATCTAAGCTAAAGATGAAATAAGATGCTTTCAGACAGTGTTGTCTTGTGAGTTCTGAGGACTCCACGTTTCTTCAGCATGGGAATAGGAGGTAGGCGTGTGCTATGGATTGATGCAAGGTCAGTGTCCAAGAGAGCTCTCTGAAACGTTTCACCTTTTTGACCAGCACTACTTTAGTCTTGCTTGGGTTCTTTTAAGCCATTGTTGCCTGCAAGGAGATTTGCAGTGATGCTCAGAGTAAAGAATCACCACGTGTTGTCTCTGGTCTTCCTGTCTCAAACGTCACGCTGATAGGAAGGTGAGGTACAACCAGTGTGAATATTTGCCAGACACCCTCCAGGCAGAAGCCATGGTTTCAGCTGCCACCTCACTGCCAGAGGGAAGTGGATGGGCCACTGCAGTGCTGGGGACCTGCTGTGGTGCTGCTACAGCACTCTGTCCTGAGGCACCCCAGAAGGGCAGAGGAAGCCCCTCAGAAAAGGCATGCAATGCTTAGAAGAGACCACAGCCATACAAAGGTTTGTTTTATGCCAGTAGAGATGTTCCTGTGTTCCTGATGAAGTATCACATGTTTCCAGTTAGTTTTGCTACTCTTGTTCTCTGAGAGATCCACTTCCACAGCCAGCAAAAGAAGTAATAAAACTGATAACCATAGCCTGCAAAGTTTCTCAAGATGTTTGAATAGGTTATTTGCTGGTCCTGAAAGAGACACTGCAGTCACAGCTGCAGAAAGGAAGGAAGTATCAGCAAAAAGCCACATTGCAATTCATGCCAAACACAGGGCAAGGTGAGGCAAAAAGAACCCACCCCTCTGAAAATGGGCAAGGGTTCTCTTACGGTGTTTGTGAGAATTAGAAGTACGGATAGAAGCTGAGCCACTCAAAGAAAGAGCCAGGACTGAGCAAACATTTACTGTTGCATATCCAGGCAAAATATGTGTGGCTACTATTTTTTTGAGCCCAAAATGTCAGCTTAAGCTAGGGAAGTCTTAAAGGGAGCAGAATGAAGGCTAGGATCCAGGTGGAGTTTTGTTCCTCTGAAAGCATGCAAAACTTGGGGATTTTGTATATGGTGGCTATTAAGTGACTATGGAAACATGTAAACATGTCTGGTCCTTGCTTATGCAGCAGACTGAATTCCTGCATGTACAAAGGAACTCACCAACTGACTTAGTTGACTAAAATAGACCTGCCCTGCTTCTTCTGCTTGAGAACTCTGCAGGGACAACATATGCAGAAGTGGGCTTCTGGTTCATGGATTATAAACACAATTTTTTTGTGAGTACAAAGATTATTGGTGATGGAAAAGTGAGAGAAAGCTAAACACAAATTTCAGATTCAGGTTCAGTTTGTAGAATGCAGGAGGAATCTTTGGGGTGATATCCTGAGCTCACTAACCTGCTACTGGGTTCAGTGAAGCCATTCTTGACATTTTTATAAACTAGGTTCTCTTACTTCAAAGATAATCAAGGCACTGAAATCCCTGACTTTTATTCCTGCCAGTAGCTGTGCAAAGAACACCTGGCTTTTCAGATGGAAATTTGTGACTTATTCAGGTTTGAAACAATCAAAATTCACTGGGCAGAAAAACAGGTTTTCATGGTCTCAGCTGCTGAAACATACTTAGCCCAGATTATAGCAGATGAGTGGAGGAGGCAGGCTGGAAGCCCCTTCTCTTAGGTTTCTTCCCTTCCCTTCCCTTCCCTTCCCTTCCCTTCCCTTCCCTTCCCTTTTTCTTTCCCCCACCTTCCTCTCTCCTTTATTCTTCTAAGGAACATGTATGGGAATAACCGTATGCAGAGAGGCCATCTGATGCCAATACCTCATTCTGTAAGATAGGCCAAAAAGGGTGGTTATTTTCTTCAACATGTTGGCTTTGAGTTTTTTTGAAACTTGGTCTTATGATGCCATCTGGAACTAATAAATTTCTCTTTATTTACAACAATCTCATCTTGGATTGTATTTGGAATTTGATTATATTAGAAATGACTCTTTGCAAGGACTCATCTCCATGTGACTCCTGGCCCTGCTTCCACCACAGTCTTCAGCAATGTCATGGCTGTCCTGTGATGCTTCTACACAAACTGCTTTGACTTATCCCAAGTCTGTATGGCTTTAATTCAGCCCAGTGCTGTTTCGCACTGGTTTCACTGCAAGAATTAAATATGCCTTGTGTCTTTTGTGGCTTCATCAGGATCTTTTTCTCCAGCGCCAGCAAAAAAGAGGACAAGGGAGTGGTAGGGGATAAAGGGAAGGGAGTGTTTACCCACAGATGAATGTCTTCATGGCCTTGCCTTGCCTTGCCTTGCCTTGTCCTCACACACGCTTTGATTTTGTTAATCGTGTCCCTCCAGAAACATGTTGCTTTTTGGAAGTTGATTTGCCTGTATAGAGCAATACAGACCTCTGTGAGAATGACTGTGGAGCTGGGAGATATCTCCTTTTTGGGATGACTGTTTCACACTCTTGTACCATATGTAATTTACTGAATGAGGGTTAGGGTATGTAGAGCAGAAGGAGCTGCTATAAACCACATAGTTATTGTCAGAGTCCCATGGAACTACATGAAAAATACCCTAGACTGAACTTAATTGCATTTTTATCTAAATCCTGTTAGCACTGACACTGGCCATGTCTTGATATTTTGCTCTGCGCTTTTGCACGGTTGCAGAGGGAATGAAAACTTGCCTGAAGAGTGAGTACACACACTGGGAAGAGGAGGGAAGGGCTGTGAAGGCATCAGGGCTGAAGCACTGTGTCACTTCAAGAAAGAGTGGTCTCTGCTTTCACCGCCACAATTTGAGTATCTATTTAACTACAATACTTCATGCAATAGGACAGGAAAGTAGAAAAGTGAGTTGGATCCATATTCTCTCCCCGCCACTTTGTGTCTTAGACTCCTGGTGAATACAGCATGCCTGGCTCCAAGAACTACAACCTTCACAGCTGCGAACAGAAAAGCTGGTGTCTTATCTGATGGAGACCTGGAGAGGCAGTGCTAATATTTAGATTTCTAATATTAGTAGTGCTTCAAAAGACTCGCCTTTCCCCTGGACTACAAGTGACAGCAGACTAAAGGTGACTGGCAGACAACATTGAGAACCCACTTGACATTTTCTTCTTCATTCTTAATGTTTGTCTTTCTATTAAGAAAATATTTTTAAATTAAATACATTAGATTTGCAAAAGATCTTTTTAATATGAACAAAATAAGCTTCATAGACCTGACCCACTTGTCTCCTGTCACAGGACCGAAGTAACCTGCTATCATCTCCGATATTTTTTTCCAACCCAACAGTGAAGGATGAACTCTCCAGCAGCCTCTCATTGCACAGAGCAGCAGAGAGGGATGCCTGACAGCTGGGACCCAGTTATTTGCCTCCAAAAGTGGGAGTACAGTGGGCAGAGGGAACAGCACCTAAGTTCATCAGCCTTGCTTGTGGCAGGGCTTGTCAGTTAAGACAATTACACTGATGCCAAGGTAGTGTTCTGTGCTGCCCTGCACCCTGCAGATGTAAGGGCTCAGTGGGTTTAAATCATGGTCTTTCTGCATCAAAACCCTTCACCTTTGGATAGGACTAACAAGACCTCCATGGTGAGGTAACCACCACTGAAAATGGCCTGGCAGTAGTTACCCCTCGGAAACGCTTGAAAGAAATGAAAAGAGGAAAGGCATGTAAAAACGTCACCTTAGATATCTTAGAATCATAGAATGGTTTGGGTAGGAAGGGGACCTTGAAGATCATCTAGTTCCAACCCGTCTGCCATGGGCAGTGCCATCTTCCACTAGACCAGGTTGCTCAGAGCCCTATCCAGCCTGGCATTGAACACCTCCAGGGATATGAACAGATTGGTAGCACCCCATCAAAAAACTGGGGATATTTACGTTTCTCAGTTAGTCTTAAACCAGTACTATTGGCTCAAAAAGTCAAGACTGGCAAAGCAAATGTATGTTGAAAGTGACTGTCCTGCTTTCACCCCTGCTAATGCACTGAACAGCCATCTCCTGCAGTAGCTGAAGTGATTTTCAAGGATAACCTAGGCAGGGCATTTCATGCTAATCTAATCTGTGAGTGAGGGCTATCAGACACCAACACCCCCGTTTGCCAAATTCAGACTGACTAATGCTTCCCTGACCTTGGCTCCTGTTACCATATGAATCTGCACAGTGCAGAATTGGCAGCGTGACAGCAACACAGGCACTTCATCTTCAAGGCATTTTATTTAGCATTCCTGCGAAAAGTGGGGGTATTAAGATGCCTGGTTTACAGAGAGGGGAGAGGTGACAAAGGACTGTGCCCTGGGCTGGGGGCCGCCTGCTTTTGGGGTTGGAATTCCAGCTCAGGAATGTCCTAAGGCAAAGCCCTCTCTGCATCTCCTTCTTGCAGTCACAGGAACAACAGCCTCGTCCTTTTCTAATATTGCAATGCTTTTTTTTTCCCTTATTGGAAAATAATCTCATCAAGGCAGGAATCACCTTCATTTAATGCCTTCTCACAGCCTCAGTGAGCCTTTAGCCAGGAATTGTGTCAAAGCACATAGCTGGGATTAACTCCTTGTGCTCCTTTATTCTAATATAAAGCAGAATTTGGACTGCGGTCTCCAGCAGGGTGGAGTGCTTTTTCTTAAATTTCTTTTAGGAACTGTTCAAGACTCTCAGACACCCAGGAGAAGCAATTAAAAGAAAAAATTCAAAAGGTCTAAAATGGTATTTTTAATCTGGGGTATTTCCACAATGGCTTGCTAGCACTGTGATCCTTTGCCTGCTTTCTGGGGCAGAGGGAGGCAAGAATTCAACCTTTTT
>WBMV01003816.1:920772-984084 GCA_013396655.1 Campylorhamphus procurvoides | reverse complement strand
TTTTTTTTTTTTTTGTAAAGGGATAGTACACACTGTTTCCCTCTGCTGAAAATAGTTTTAACATGAATTGGACAAAAAAGATCTCAAACTTCATGTGGAACCAGAGCTTTATGTTGTATTCTGGATAGAGAGGTGTCATCAATGTTGTTTTTCTCTTTAGGAGAGTGAGCCAGGATCCATCCAGAGCAGCTGGCATCGCTGCGTGTCAGAAGCAGCCTCATCAAAAACTCTTCCTGAGTAGAAGCAGTTGGGTTTGCTTCCAAGGCTTCCTCCCTGGGCCTCCCAGAAATGGGGCTGGCCCTGGCTTAGCTTTTTTTCTGACAAGTGAACCAGTGAGGGAAAAATAAAAGCCGAGGTGTAAACAGAGTCTTTTCCTCATATGATCCTGCAAAGCACTGAGTATTTTGACCCCGCTCTAATAAAACACTCTCTTAATGCCGTGCACAGAGCAATTCCTTAGAGTTCACTGAGTATTCACTTAAGATTATGCAGATTTGGGTCAGTACTTTGCTGAATTCAGCCCAGGCTCCTGCCCAGCAGCTGCAGGGAGCAGCCTGTCTGTCCTGGGGAGTGCACAGGCAGCTCTTCTCAGTCGCTGCATAACCATTTATAGCTCAGCCTGGGCTTGATGCATTCATGGAACTCCCTCTGGTGGATACCTTCCTGGGATTTTTTTGTCGGTGGAGCCCCTTTTTCTTAAGAACAGATTGTTAGCAGGGAAGAAAGAGTCACATTTTGCAAGATGGTCTTAAAAAATCAGGATTAAGAGGGTAGATTTCCCTGTAAACCACTGAGGCTCTTTGGCTCTGAAACCCAAGGAGATTTTTGCTAACTTCCCCCAATTTTCTTCCAATATGTGTGATGCTCAGCACGGCTTCCACATGCTGTATAAAAATATTAACAATTAAGCAGGGCCATATTTTTCTGGCTGAGCAGGCTGTCCTGGTCTGCTCCCAGTAATGGTTTGTTTTCTGAAGGTTAATGGCAAATATAGATGCAAATCCCAGGAAAAGCGAGGAATGCCCGTGCCTCCTGATACCCACAGCTGTTTCTGTATCTTCTCTGGTTAACTCATGTGAAATTATTAGCCCAGTAAAGGAAAGGATGGAGACTGAAGCCAGAGTTTCAGTGTTGGAGGATTCAGTGGGAATTGCTGGTGTGGCTTTCCCCAGGCTGCACTGGTGCTGGGCAGATATGCAGAGGTTCTTGAAGGTGTTAGACATGCTCTGAGGTGTTCATATAGAACATTTGTGGGAGGGGAAGAAATCCAAATGTGTCAAGTCTGTGAGGATGGTGAGACACTGGAACATGTAGCCCATAAATGTTGCAGATGTCCCGTCCCTGGAAGTGGTCCAGGCCAAATTGGATGGGGCTTTGAGCAACATGATCTAGTGGAAGGTGTCCCTGCCCATGGGAGAGGAACCCAAACCGTTCTAGGATTCCATGAATCTATGAATTTCATAGTATGCAGAGGGAATTCCTTGTTCCCAGACAGTGGAGCCCTGGCAGCAGGCTGATTATTTGTTGAACCAAACTTTCCTTTTTGTAAAACCAGGATACCACAAGTACCTGAAATGAAAGTAACCAACCCAAACAGGTCAGTGACGAAGAGTTATGGATTTTCTGTCTTTATTTAGGGTTACCAATTAAAAACAGTTCAGATGTGAGAAACAAAACATACAAACCACAAAATATCAAAGATATTCCTCTTCAAAACTTTTCTGTTGTTTTCACTATTACAGTAGCTCATGTCATTGATCTCTAGACTATGCTGATAACAGACTACTTGGAAACCAGACCTAAAAATTAAGCTGTATTAATTTAAAAGTGGCATTAATCTATATTTCAGCAATTTCAAAATGAAGACTGAGAAAATGAAGAATGTTTTCTACACAAAATCCAGAAAAAAATATTTAAAGCCGATCATGAGGACATGAATGGGGAAGAGATCCCAACTGACAAACATGGGAAAAAAGGCTAGTAGAAATAAACATCAAGAATTTTACAATGAACAGGAAAGGGACAAAATGTAAGTAAATTTCTGTATAAGAATATTATAAGTGGAATTCTTCCTTTCAGGAGTCTCATCTTTCTTTTGGCTTCTTTTTGGTACAGGATGACTTCTTGGACATCTGAGCTGTATAGTTGCAAGTCACAGAGTTCTGAGGATGTTCATCAAATATATTTAAGTGAGAATTCTTCTTTAATGGGGAGTGAATTGCTTAATATTTTACAAGAAAAGATGAAGAACATTGTATAAATGCCATTCGAAGCCTTTTTTATAAGGTTATATAGTTTGTGTTCCAATTCTATAATGTTTCCTACAACATTTAGGGAACAACTACAGGAACAATAATTTTGGCAGACAGAGTTGAGTTAACCCAGCAGTGGCAACAGTAATAAAGGTTGTTCACTGGGGCATGAGTAGTGGGGATGTCACAAAATGTATGGTGTGGATGGCAGGAGATTTAAAACAACATTAAGGCAGGTGAATAAGCAGAATGAATGGGCTTCATAGTCTTGGCTGTGAAAGGGACTTAGGACCATGAAAGAGACTGAGGATACTTTTGGAAATAGCTGGAGGAGTCAAGATCTGCAGAAGAGAGATGAGGAAATGGGAACACTAGTTAGGGAGCAGTTGGGGTTACCTCTGCACTCACCTGTGAGTGAATAATACACTCTGGGAAGGATATTTTATCCCCTACATATTTTCTTGGTTCTCTTCCAATTCTTTTGTCTACATCTTATCCCTTTCAGTTTCATTAATATGGGTACACTTTATAACATTATTATCTCATTCTGCAGCTTTCATTGGTTTAAGAGCCAATAATGATCTTATCATTGCAAAGAAAAGATATCCAAGAAAAATATTGGAGTGCTAGCATGTAAGCCATTGGCCTGGAACATGCTAGACCTGCTCAGTGAAATGCTAGCAGCTACAATTTAAATGAATGCAATATATTAAAAGAAATGTTGGCACATGGGGTCCTAATGATTGTATCTCTCTTGATTTAGGTCTGAATATTTTCTAGATGGCTCAGTTCTGAAACAAAGAAATTACTTAAGCAGCTATTGAATATACTGCTGTTTCATTACATGGTACATTTGTCAAGGGCAGTCTTTCATCTGATGGAAATCAGCTCTTCAGTTAATTTACTTGTGACACAGATACACAGAGCTACTGAAATACATATTTAAGAGGCAAAACACAATATACAGCTTTGACTTGGCAAAATAAATATATCAGTTTTAAGCACAAATACTGCTGACCCTTTGCAGGTGAAATTTGGCTAAGAATAATGGATTTTATTTGCACAACCATATCCAGGTCTGCACGCAGAGCTGCACTGGATTATGTTGGCCCTCTCCCAGAATAAAAGTGGTCCTGGCTCTTGCATTTCTTCTTTGCTGTTGGATTAGGAGCAATAGATGCCCAAGGGACACAGATCAGATCCAAAACCTGCCTGGCATGAACTGCTGGCAAGCCGGCACTTCCAACAATGTGGATTGGCTTGTCCCACACAGGCAGATTTGTAAAAATAAGAATTACTCTTTTGAATTTTCCTCATGGGCATTTCAAATATTCCATTTTCAAGCTTTTTTTTTTTTTTTGTAAAAACAAAAGACCAGAAGTGTTTGGGTTTTGTTTAGAAGCACAAGAGAAGAGGCTGACATAAAAGCAATGTCTGAAGGAGAGGTATGTTTTTAAGAGGGCAAATAGAGCTGTAGTTTTCCTCAGCAAATATGCTAGTGATAAATAACACACATCTCAAAGATTTGACACAGTTAGGTCTCCAACAGGCCGTCTCCAGATGTTTGCCTTTATTTATCTGTATATCTTTTGCTTTGAGAGCTTCAGAGCAAACCTCACAATCAACTGTTCCAAAAAAACCTTTTCAACTCCTCCCAGTCCATCTTAAGCCAAAATGACCCAAGAAGAGCCATTCCACTGGTATTTGCTTCTGAACTTCATTTTCTCAGCTGATCCCATCAAAAATATCTGCTATCGGAAATCTTCAGATTTTTTTTTTTTTCAATTTCATCCAGATGTATTTTATTGTCCCCACAACTAGCATGGTTCAAACATGATATACTCACTGACTAGGACGTATAACTGGAAGAATATCACTTGCATGGTCAGAATTAAAACAGCTGAGAGGTTTTTTAAACAGTCAATATAGTTGTGATTCTCATGGATGCCGAAAGGCATCTTGGTTATATGTCAAAAATGAAATATTTCAACAGCAAAGAAAAAGTGACACCTGGACTTGAAAGATCTGTCAGTAGCAGAAATGTGAGCATCTTTTGGCATTGAGTTTAAGATCCAAAGATCAGTTCAAGATTAGAAGTTCACCTGTTTTGACCTCTGATAAGGTGCAACCTGTAGGGTAACATTCAGATTTCTGTGTATATAGAGCAAAGCCTTGCCTTTGGAGTTTCAAAAGGGTGTCTAGTTTGTCTTTACAATTTCAACAGATGACAGATTCATACAATTCCCAAGGTCTCGGGCTCTTTTTCACCAGGATAGAACACTTGGTAGCAATAGGAGAGCTCTGGAATCCCAAATCCATTATCAATTGTGAAAGCAGAGAAGTGTCAACAAAAATGCAGGTCAGATGTTAACAGACAAGATGTAAAATATTGCCAAGGAGAGCCAAATGCTGTTGGAAACTGTGGTCTATAGCAGCATTTCATGAGAAAACTTCAGAAGAAGATCAATTAAAGATACAGAATGTACAGTGAGGTCTGCTACTTATTATTTGCTGAATAGCATGTCTCCTCTATGATCTGGTATTTCTTCTTAGAGATATTTCTTTTCACAGCTCAGTAAATCATCTGCTGAGCTATCAGACTTGTTCTTCAAACATGCTGGGATCGAGTCTTGTGTCTGGCTCTACTTGGGTTGCTTTGCAGCATCCAGAGCAGATGTACTTCAGGGAACACAGGTAAGCACTCACTGATATGACAATGGTGGCAACGATAATGATTGTAGCACTGACAGCTGGTAATACCATATCTTCCAAAATGGAGAAGTGTCCTGCTGTACATAAGGGAGGCATCTCTGTGTTCTCACTTAATGATGATAGTCACAAATCAGAAATTGCATCAAGAATTGACCAAACCCCCCAACATTGGTGGCACTTAAAAAAAAACCCAATAGTAGGACACACTAACATTTATCTCAGTTAACTTTAGACATTTGCAGTGTACATGAGAACATCTGAGCTAGTGTCTCTCAGCTTGCTTCCAAGGCAAAGCTAGAAATATGTTTTTTTTAGAGCACAATTAATTTGTCTGATTTGGACTGTCTTTAACACTAGACAAAGTGCTCAAAATACTTTTTCTCTGTGGACAGTCTAAAGGAAGTTAGAGGGTGACTAGCTTGAAAACAGATGGCTGTATTTTGTAAAATGATTCTCACACAAGATGTTTTTCATTCTTGGAGAAAAGAAAACATAAACCAGATATTGAACCCGACTCTGTAAAAGTATCTTTATGAGTGACACAAGAATAAAAAAAAAAAAAAAAAAAAATTAATGCAGTGATTGTGAAGATAGACAGCCATAATACTTGAGCCATGAGGCCCTGAAAATGGTTTTGGAGTAATTAAATTCCTAAGAGATAAGATGTTGTTTGACACGCTTTGACCTCGATTTAGCTTAATCAATTAGGACTATCGTCCACAGGGACCTTTATCCTGAGAGTAGATATTTGCTACATGCATGCAAAGCTCTCTAGAACTATGGACACCCAAGATCTGTCACTTGGCAAACCCACTCGCCACTAGAGGATTAACTGGGGGTTTTTTTATGATCGGTTTACAAGGTGTTTTTTTAAAAAACTACTCAAAAGCAATACACTTGTCTAGCATCACTGACTGTGTGACTCTTTTCTAATGAGCAGCTATTCAATATCCGAATCAGTGGCAGGTACCTCTTGCTTCAGAGCTCTACAGTACCCCACTATGGGCCGTGGTCAGGAGGGTGCTGAGCATGTTAAACACATACGTACTTAACACGAAATCCTGTGCTCGGATAAAGAACATGACTATATTGCTTTAAAATCTGTGTCTGAGCCTCCTGCCTGTTTAACTTTCCAGATCCTGTCTTATTGACCCCTACTTTCTAGACAAATCTCACATTGGCATTATTTTTTACATTATTTGATCACCATCACAAAGACAGCTCATTCTTGCTGCAGTGTGTTTACCACTCTGCCTAAACAGTCTGATTTTTGCACAGAAAGTCATATTCTCTCAGCAGAGATGGGATGATTTTGCAGGACCTGACAGTGCAGAATCCTGCTTTCAAAGTACAAGAGAAACAAGACACACTCTGTTTCTCCTGGCCATTTTTAACCCTGAGTTTGTTTCCTATCCTTTGGCACAGATGACTATTTACATATCTCTCTATATAAATATATGTATATTGCATTCTGTGTAGGTATATCTCTCTGTTTACTCTGTTAGCAAAAAGAATACCAAGCTGTTATATTTTCCATGTGGAATTTCATCTAAGTTCAAAGGACAACACGCTGTGTTTTCCAAAGGAGATGTACATTTCCCAGGGGAATCTATCAAAATGAGGAAACAGGAGCGTTAAATAGGATTTTCCTTTGAAAGCTGCACTAAAATCACAAATTTAATGCAGAGGTTTTGTTTTTGTTTTTTTTTTTTTAATAGGGGCCATATTTTTCCATTCTTTTTCTTGTGAGTCAGTGATTGTGATTAAAGTTTTTGGAAGTCTGAAATATGTCTTTTCTAAGACTTCTTTCTTCAGGGCTCAGGCTACTTTAGATGGGAGGTCTTGAAGTGTAACCATTGCTCCTACTGTGCTGACATCCCACTGATTTCAAGATCATACTAATTAGAGGTTCACCTCTGTTATGATGCCAGACAAGGCACTCCCCAGCAAAGCCAGGCTGTGAGAATGCCAGCCTTGATTCTGGCTACATTTGGTATGCTTGTAACTAGATAAACTTACAATAATTTCACTGTTATTTTGTTTTTCCTTGCCCTTTTGTCTTGCCTTGTACATGTACATGTGAAAGTGCTCATTAAGTGAGTGTCCAGGACGTCAGAAGGAGCAGGGTGAGTGGGTGTGTGAATGGGGCTGCTTGTTGCTCCTCAATACAAACAAGCAGCAGCATCAACACCGAGATCAGCCCTCGCATTCAACTAACTGGGACAGCAAGGTCGGTGCAAGGCATGAAGCACTGCTGAGTAACTCAGACAGTGACACGAGGATGAGTGGCATCTGTGGGTGCCACCGAGAGGTCTTTGTTCCCTTTTGTGCCATTCTCAGCTGCTTCCAGTACAAGTTCATTTTTCATCTAATTTATCTGTTTGATTCTGCATCTCAGAGACTGTGGAAAGGAATGCATGGGAACACCTTCAAAGGAGGTGCTCTGTGTTCGGAGTTGCTGCCGGTGCACAAGCCCTCCCTTCAGGGGAATAAATGACATGTAAATAGCACACTAGCCCTCCCACAGAGAGGAGAGGCCAATCTCTCTACAAAGGCAGAACAGAGGACTGTGCAAGCTGCTTTCTCTGCAGCACTGACTTCTCCTGCTAAGTTACACTGCCTCCAATTTTAATGGCAGAGGGATTGCCAGCCTAGATAGTGGCAGTGCTGACCCTGCCCTTCCTTGTCAGCAAACTGTTGGGGAGCAGAAGAGGGAATGAGGCTGACATCTCTGCACCTCAGGCTTCACTTTGCATCAAACTCCAGCAGTGTCCTCACATCCAAAGATTCTCATAGATCTGCTCCGTCTGGCCAGCTCTTGTCCCTCTTCAAGTTGCTTTTGATAATATCCACTTTATCCTGTATTTTTTGTATTTCCCATGACCCTATTAACACTTTATATCTCACTCAGTGTAAACTTACAATCTTTCTCTGAAGTTCATCTTGAAGACCTAATTCTCTCTTCTTTTGCAAGAACTCAGTCAACCTATCCTGGATAAAGTGGAAGGCAGTTCTGCTTTGTTTACAGCATCTAAAATTGAGGAGTCCACAAAGGTCCTAACTTACCCATCTTTTCCTATTGCTGAATAAAACCAACCACCTCTCACACCTTTGAAAAATCAGGCTGTTTGCATATGTTGAATTGTATGTTCTTGGACTGTCTCCTTCTCACCTACTCAAATTATGCTGTAAAACATTTCAGGACAAAAACTGCCTTAATGTATTTGATGTGTTACCATCATGCAAGGGTAAATATATCCAGAATTGCTTATCGGACTTTTGCTATTTTTTTTGCTTTTATACAAATAATACATTAAAACTAATCTTCCCCATGGGTATGTGGAGTGATTTGGAAAGAAACTGAGAACAGTATTTGAAGGCATTTCTATAATAAGGCACTGTGAGTACTGTCTACAACGGGCAGGGTCAAAATGTCATTTTCAAGTCTGAGTGCAGAGGAGTCTTGCTCAGATTGAGGTTAAGTGCTTCTCCTCTTAGAAGATGTCCCTTCTGTCAGGACAGATTGTCTTGAATGACCCGAGTCCAGAAAGGTTCGGTACTTGGCACTTCACAAAGCAGAAGAGATGGCGATCACTCTGTGCAGGCATGCTGGTGGAGCACAGCTGCAGAGTGTGCAAACAGTCTGGGCACCTCAGGATTTTCCTCTCCTCTAGTGGCTTAAAGTACCAGTCTGATCTGATACTTAGATCTTCCTAACCACAAACCTGTGGAAATGAAAGCCTGCATGTTGGCTCTGTGGGAACTGGGTCTTGTTGTTGGGACTTTGCTGAAATAGTCATGTGGTAACAAACACAGAGTTCATACCCCAGCCCTAGGGAAAAGATTCTGGTATGTTGTCTTGAAAATAAACTAGTGGTGAATCACTGCTTAAATTCTGAGTCACTGACTCTAGTAACATGCTTTTTCTGGGATATAAAAATATGGTTTTCCCCATGAAATAATGTTCAGTATCCGTGAAGGACAGAGCAAATGGTCCAAAGCTCACCAGCCCAGCTTCTTTCACTCCCTGTACGTTTCAGACAGTGTGATGAGGAAATGGAGTCCAGGAAAAGACTGTGCAAATTCGTCCTGCTGCACAAAATACAGTATCTGCCTTACACCATGGAAATGCTGGCTGCTCCTTATTTGCTAGATAAAAATGAGATGTAGGCCTTAACTTTTCAAGTATCTACAACAGTTTGTCAGATAATTCAGTTGGATTATTTGGTTTGGAATTTCATTTCTTCAACATTTTTCATGGTTCTTCACATTGTTAAGATGGGAAAGGGTAACACAAGAAGAAATGGGGCTAGAGACTAAGAAAACACAAATCTGGAAAACCCACCAGACTAATTTTGGACGTGTATGTCTGTCTTTCTAATGAGAATCATTCCACATGATGAGAAAATTAGGCAGGAATGGCAATTCATATATAACAGATTGACTGAATATACACACAAAGATACGGCTGTATTTGTATGTATCTTTAGATGTATGCTTAGCTGAGGATTGCAGATTTTCTAGCTTTTTGTGTGTTTGGGGACAAATGTACCAAGCTGATTGAACATTTTTGTTTGGAAGCCTTTCTGTGCACAAAGACTATACACAAAGTCCTACTTCACTGTAGAAGCAGAAACAAAGACAATCCATTAGCTATTGTTCAAATTAAAGACAATTAAACGCGTTTGTTCAAAAAATCGAGTGCTCAGCCCACGAGAAGTTTGGCTTTCAGCTGCATGCAAGGTCAGGTTCTTTGCTGCTCCCTTCTTCTTGGCTTTCTTTTTCCTTTGGGACCACAACTCTTGAGGCAGACCTGAAACACCAGTTGTGTTCATGCCAACCCTTTCCCTGTGCTGATAGGTTATGGTGCTGGCACAGACTGAAGCTCTGGAGTGGGATGAGTACCAGGGAATGTACAAGTGACATACATTACCCAGCTATATGCAGTGCCAGGTTCAGGGGTCATTCTTTGAGGACAGACAGATGTCTTTAGACCTGGACTTTCACCATCTTGAGTCTTACCACAAACAAAGTTCCAGTTTATCTTTGTAATCAAAGAGATGGGTATTGCAGCTCTCTGCTCTTCCTCAGACTGGAAGAGGGAAAAGAAACAAAAAGCCCTGTGAGCTGGTAAATGTCTGCAAGGTCTTGCTGTATTTCAGGACTGAACTAGCAGACTTGCATGCCTAGAAGACTGGTTTCTGTGTCAAGTGAAATCTGACAAACACATTTTACTACAAATCATGGGAGTTTTCATTACTAGGAAATGAGCTTCAGGAGATCTTTAAGAATACATGAGGCCTTTTCAAAATTTCTTTGTTGCTCACAGATTACAGTATGTTTTTTACTCAGGTGTGATAATGTGAAGACCAGGAATTGCCTCTTCCCTTGAATGCAGAAAAGGTATATGCCCCTGGAGGATACATACTGAGATCACATTGCCCTCTAAGCAATTCTGAGTAGCTCCTAGCCCTCTTCCCACACAGAGGGCCTACAGGTCTTCCATTTCCTCACACAAGGTGGATTTTGTGCTTCGACATTTCTGGTTGGTAATCAGGCACTGTAATTCCTTCTGTCACAAAGCCGTATGCCAAGAACATCTCACTAGATCAGGCAATTAGGAGTAAAGTCTCCAGCTGCTCTCAAAAGTCTCTGTCTGCAATTTTCTCTCTCCAGCCATAAAATTCACCTTGCAACCCATCAATGTCAAACACAGCCATCTGTCCATCAAATCCTGCACAGTGGCATGGAACCATTTCTTGGACTAGGGACATGACTGTCCCCAGTCACTGATAATTTCACAATACCTGTGGCCTGTAAGAATGCTCTAGAGGAGCAAAATACAACAACCTCAGGTAGCAGCACCCAGAATTTTTCCATTCCTCACTGGTAGCAGAAGGCTCTCTATGTATCTCCATTGGGCAATTTTGGTGTTTGGTATACATAAAAGAAGGAAAATAAAGGGTGTTGTCCCAGATGTGAATCAACTGGATCTTGTGAGAATGAACTCAGCAAGCTGGAAATCAAGAGATATCATTAAGTGACAGTGGAAACAAAGAAGGTAGAGAAAATTTCAGACATACTCAGAGAAGCACCAAGTACCGTTTGTGAAAACAAGGTGTAAGCTTAGGGCCCATGCACCATCATGCTGGTGGTACTAAAGAAATAAAAAGGTATTTAGCTGCACTGTGCCACAATTAGTGATTGATATTTAAGCAAATTACTGCAGAAGTAGGACATGGGTTCATCACTCCAATTAACACTGAAATGCAAGGGAAGGGCACTCACCCAGAACTGTCCACAAATCTATTGCCTTTCACTTGGAAGGGTAAAATCTACAATTTTCATGCAAACCATTAAACATGTTAACCCAGTTGATTATTTCTGTTAGTGCTTGTGTTATGCTAGAAGATCTACAAAGCATTTTTACATTGGAGCCTGATACCACATTGATTTGCATATGGTGTTGTATAAGACTGAATCTCCACAGTTGTTACAGAAACAGCAGGAAAAATAGTAGCCTCCTCATGTACCCAACTGAGGCGAATTTTAACCATAATACTGAATAAGTTGCCACAGCTTTATACCCTTGAGAAGCTCTATTGCATTTAATGGCAGGTAGGCAATCTGCAAAAATGCCAGGACAAACACTGGATAGCAATATAGCTTTTCCTGCCCTTTTTCTGCAGCCATCTGTGACACAAGAGCTTGCAATCCCATGGAGCTAGTCCAGGACACTGAGAAACCTGGAAATACATCTCAATGTTTTTCAAACCTGAACCAAAGAGAATGTGAAAATCTCACAAAGTGCCTGTGTTTTTGAATAAATTTCATAGATTTCCTATCAAGACTGAAGTCCTACAGCAACTGAAGAAAATAACTTGACGTATCTTCCAATCAGCACCAACTTCCTTGAAATACCCTTTTAACACCATATTATTAACTGGAGGAATTAATCTGCCTTGTTTGAAGCACAAAAAATCCCAAACAACAAACAAACTCCTTCCAAATGAGAACTGAATACAAAAGAAATGGGCTGTCCAAATGTATCTTATTTATTTAAGATATTAGTCTAAGAATTCAAAAAAGGAAAAGGAATTCTGTAAATTAAATAAGTATTCAGTGTAAGGGCTGTCGCAGCAGAGCACTTGTCTTTGAAGAGTGTAATTTTGCAGCTTTTTTCCATTTTGTTTTATCTTCATCTTTAAGGCCAAATTTATTAGTAATAGGATTACTTACAGTCAAACAAGCTGCACTTGTAGAATAACCATTTAGAGATGTAATTACTAGGTAGACTTGCTAGCTTCAAAAGACGAAGCAGCACCAGGAAAGCCTAAGCTCTGCAGGGTACTTCATGAGCCTGTGTATAAGCAGAAACCTGTGGATATAGAAGGTCAGAAATGTTTTTCCAGCTTATAGGACCCCACACACCAACTAAGAGTACTGAAAAGAAACAAAGGAATCCTAATTCAAGGGGCTTCAAAAAGGTACTGCATTTCACAAGACACATGGAGCAAATCTGACTGCCATCCTTCTCTGACTCTTACCTCACAGTGTTGTTTAGCCATCAAAGCAAACACAAAGTGGCTGGAAAATCTTGTTTCTCATCAGCTGCCACCTAAGCAGAATACATTGGTAAGTTTGCATTTCATGAGATAAGATTATTTAAACAGCTTGAATTCTGACTTTAAAATTGCTGAGCCGTCTAGAGATAACATTTTTGTTTGTTTGGTCCTTCCTCAGTGCTTATTTGAAACCCTATAATTCAGCATTATCTGTGCTGATGAATAAAATATATGCATTTTTCCAGTGTAGTGAAGTAATCTCAGTTGCTTATCCATAGGGCATTTTTCAGGGGAGTTAGCCATGCTTACAGCAAAAAAGACACACTTAATTCTCCTCCAGGCTACCTTCTGCAGGCCGATCTGGCTCACTGCTTCAGTCCCTGTGTCAAATGCAACAGTCTATAGTAGAATCACAGATGTACAAGGCTGATGTCGTGCACTGTGTAGTGGAGCTCACCAAATGTGGATGACAACCAGAAGGCATTCGATTGCTACAAGATTTGACATTATTTTTCTTCCAGAAGAAAGATGTCCATCTTTGGCTCTTAATTCCAGGAATTAAGAATTGCCTCAAGAAGAAATTTTGCAGGGCATGAACCTCCCATAGCTGCTTTACAAGCCTTCTCTTTATTTCCAGTGTTGCTTTTTTCCCCTGATGCTATAGGCAAATTGCTGTTAATTTTACAAAACCACGCTCCACATATGGAAAAATGAGCAGATACCAGAACATTAATTTCCACATAAGTATTCAAATCTCAGCTGTTCAGTCTAGTTTCAAGTTACCAAACATTTCCAATTATCCACTTCATATAATAACCATTCTGCTTAGCCTAGCACATAAATTAGTTCACTAATAAAGTTTCTTTTCCTTTTCCTACCATTCTGAGCTTGCAAACATATGTCCCAAAGCATTTAATACAAGCAAGGAAGAAACTCTCTTTGTGCTGCATTTTGTGTGGGCAAACTGTGCTCCCCCAAATGTGACCCTCTGTCACACACTGCCTCTACTCCAGAGTCACTGGAAATGGATTCTACAGCACCTGGATGGGACTGACTCATATTCCTCATTTTAGCAACTAAAAAGGATGTCATAGGGTTACTAAGCAGCCTAGATGAGCACAAAATTTTTAAATTACTACGTTCAGGTGAGAAAAATACCAACTTTAAGACCATATTTTAAAGACAAATCAAAGGGTTACCAAGCAATGGCATTAAAAGTGCAGAGGCTCTTAGGAAATGTAAGCTCCAAGTGAGTTATTCACTTCACAATTGTATGTGATTTATGTTTCTAGCTCTACAGGCTTATGAGCTCCCTCTGCCCCTATGCTTCAGGTTTGAGCCACGGAGATTCCAAAATGTATTCCTTATATCAGGAAGCCAGGACTATGCATTGCTCACACCCAAGAGAAGCAACACACTGTGTGGCTTTACCAAAACTGTCCAACTCTTTCAACAGTGTAAAAAGGAAGCATTACTTTTCCTTACATGTGTAGGGGTTTTTTTTTGTTTGTTTGGGTTTTTTTGTTGTTGTTTGTGTGGTTTTTGTTTGTTTGGTTTTTTTTATCTCATAGGCTGAAGATAAAGAGAACTTAGATCAGATCAGAAATACCTTTGTGAAAATAAAACAAGGTGCAAGCAGTGGACAGTCAGGGCCAACAGACTGACAGATTCTTGTGGCATATGAATATGTTTCAACACCAAAAATACTATTAAATTCCAGTGGAAGTATCCATCAGTGAAACTGAGGTTGTTTCCCGTCATCTTATTTTTGGATGTAATTATGATGAAAAGGGGTGAGGGGGCTGCTATCACAGGCTTCACTATGTCATGAAATCAAGAAAGAATGGTCATGATAGTGTCCAAGAAAAAGCAAAGCAATGAGCTCATGTGGAGCTCAGAGTTCCTAAGAGGTGAGGCAAGTGTCTTCAGCAGTGAACAAAATTCATTTAGCCGGAGAAAATCAGTGACTTTGGGCGGCATCAGTTCTACTAAATCAGCAACAGCAATGAGAGAAAGGAATGGCCATCTAAACAGGCTTTATCTGACCCTCTTTAGAGTTCACCTGTCCCTCTTCAGACTTCTGCAGCATAAGATACAGACATGAATGAATCAATGAGTTTATCCTGGCAGTAAGCAGAGGGATATATGTACTTTGTCAGGTGAGAGTCACTTAATCCTAAAATGGTTATTTATAACACAACAGATGCAAATGCCATAAGTTGAGTCTGGATGACCAGCACAGAAGAAACCATCCACAGTAGGGCTGTCTGAAATTAAGTGAGATAAATTCCATCCTTACTAATACAGAGGTACAAGAGCTAAAAAGTTATTTTACAACAGTAGCAAGAATCATCATCCAATTGTTTGGTTTGGAAAGGACTTTCAAAGGCTATCTAGTCCAACACCCCTGCAGTGAGCAGGGATACCTTCAACTAGATCAGGTTGCCCAGAGCACCATAAACGCCTAAGACAGGAACAGGACATACTCTTTATTCAGAGTTGTAGCAGAGTTTCAAAGATAAAATGAAAGAAAGTATGAAGAGGTATTTTATTTAGGGCTGCTCATGAAAGGGACAAAAAGGTAGGTCACTTGGGCATGCTCTGGTTGACAGCATCAATTGCATTTACTTCTTCTGTCAAGTAAGTGGCTATTAGAGTTGCACATTGAACTGTGGATCTGAAACTAATGCTCTCAGCTGTCTTTGCAGTACATATATTTCAAATTCACATTTTATTTTTCATATATAGCCAGACACCAAAATACACATTTTTTTCACCATTGAGTAGAGCCAGCCATGAATTCTTCACTAAGTGTATTTGGACTATAAATAACCTTTGGATAAAAACCTTTTGTTCACCACTTTATTACAGGAATAGTAAGGAATCAACTTGCAGTTAGGAAAGCTAGTGAAAGACGCAACAAACGTCCCTGCCACTTAAAGAAGAGAGAGTGAAGCTCTTTTTTAGGGATACTAAGATTTTATTTTTGTTTTGTTTGCAAGAATTAATACATCCTGGACAAAGACAAAAGGGAAAAAAAAATCAGATGCTTTTTTTGGTCACTGCAACACTTTGTTCCTATTTCATTGAGTCCATCCTTTTTTAGGCTCTCTGGGAGTCTACCTTAAAGAGTTTGGGGAAATCTTTAATACTGAGATATGTTTCCTAATCCCACAAAACTGTAGAAAGTGTAGCATATTGTCTAATGTTGCCAGATGACTGCCACTGAAAATTACTAACTTCCCTCATAAAACTTATTTTATGAGATATTCACCTCATGGATGGATTTTATTGGCTAAGCTATGAACTTCCAAAAGGAGTTTGACTTTTTACATTTCCTTGAATTTAAGGAAACCAAACTATTAAAAACACAAATAAAAAGCCTTTTAAAATTATAGCTTTTATCTTGGAGATGTCCTTTGTGATTACAGGGGTTTTAAAGGTTACTGTACCTTATTTTTGCTTGTTAAAAAGCTGGACTGGAAAGTATTTGATAGAAAAATGAATGTAATGGAACTTCTAATTGTCAAAATAGATACAATAATTGCCCTTGTTTTATCATCTCCATTATTATCCCTTCTTGTAAAACAAGTAGCAAATCTCATTCCTCCAAGTCACTGGCAAATAATTCATCCTGGATCAGGAGGTAATGCAATAGTTGGAGGATTTAGAGGGGCCAGAACACTTACCAGTGGTCAAATTACCAAGACCAGCCTTGGTGCCAAGTGCACCAAGCCACAGCTCTGCTTGTACTTGGACAGCTATCACAGGCGTCCCAGGAGCTCACAGCTACCAGTCCTCCAGAGTCCAGGAAAGAGGCTCTTGCCCCTTTTATTGCAGAGTCAACAAAGTGGCTTAGCTGGCAAACCAGCTTTTGGCTTTTAACACAGGTTCTAGTCCTGAGATTTCTTCTAACAAAAGCTAGAGGTCAGATTTTCTGGTTGCTTTGTGGGTTGGTGATGTAGGGCTGTCCTTCTGCAGGTTCTGTTGGCCATTCTCAAGCCTCATGTCATTTTCTCAGCTTTAGCTGTAAATTTCTGCTCATTCTGCTTCTGAAAAAGGGCTTGGACATGAAAAGTGAGAAGAGAAATGGGTGCAGAAACCAGGAAGCAAATATAAGGATAAAAAAGTTCTCATGAGTTTTTTAAGCATTTGCCTGAACCCTGCAAGTGGGAAGCAGGTGATGTGGTGGCCTCATCCTGCATGGGCCTTTGTTCCAACTCCTCCTGTAGCATCTACTCTAGTACCACTCCACAGTCTCACTGAGAAAGCAGCACAGCCTGTTTCATGCTGACTGGGATCTTTACGAAAATTCTTGAAACCTACTGAAGGAAAAGATGCCACAATGGTTTCCATCTCCTGCCATTACAGAGATGTCACCTGCTGGGCGTGATACTTGGAGTTGAGAAGGTGAGGGGGGAGGAAATGCTGTGCTCTAGCTCTGGGAGTTTAACGGCTTCAAGAGAGGTCCAGAGGTAAAGGAATTAGCCCTCCTATATGGTTCCAGGAGTGCCAGCCACATGCAAAATAAACTTGTCAAATCCTTCACAAGTCAAACTGAACTCAGTTTTCCACCAGTCCTATTTGTAGGTTGGCTCCAAGCACTTACTTCTTGCATATTATCTCCTCTGCTCTCTTAATTGGAATGGATATTCTTTCTGTGTGTTCCTCAATATCAAAATAGAGGGTTTGAAGCACTGATAACCATTTTCTCTTATGTTTCATTTTCCTTTCAAATGTCAAACTCTGCAGAGCCTATTCACTCAATTTAAATGAAGACTGTGATTGTATTTCACCTTTAGTAGTGTTGTGAAGGAAAGGTAATGACCTTATGCTAGAAGACTCAGACAGATGGAGTGGCATAGGTTGATTTATCCCTTTTAAATCCAGTACAGACTAACCATATGTTTGCTTGTTTAGAATTGAACAGATATATATTGTAGCTTTGTTGCAGCACTGACTTAGTGAGCAGTCCGGGTTAATACACTGTTCAAGTGGGTTGCAATTGAGCAACACAAAGACATTAATGAGCTGCCAGAAATATAAACAAGTAATTAATTAAACATTAATGACACAATAATGATTATGATAAAATATTTTTGAAATCTAACCAAGTAGAGTGTAATCTAATGGCAGTGCTATTGGACACGGAAAGTAGCTATGTATGTATTACATAGACAGCATATGTAATTTTAAATTTCAGAGGGAGTACAGGCCATGAGGTAAGACCATGAGTAATAGGATGAAATTATGTAAAGGAAACTTTACAATGAATTACAGGAAAAATTAATTAACTCTGCTGAGGTAGTTTAGACTCATAGGTTCCCAAAGGAAGCAGGAAAATCCCAATTTATTTGTCACTTTAACCCAATGATTTATGTATTCTAGACAGTAGGTGTTTGAGACAAGTCCCTTACTGGCCTCCACGGATTATGGTAGATACTTAATAGCATATTTTAATCAACTCAGCTTTCCATGAGCCTGTTTATCTAAAGGCTCAGACTTTCTAACATATCTGCATGCCTAAAGAAACATTGAGCTGCGTAGTGGGACTTTTAAAAGCACTTTAGCAAACAGATCATGTGTCCTCTCTGTCTTAGTTTTGGAGCACAATCTCCAATGCAATGGTGAAGAGTGTATGAGTATCGTTAAACCAAACTTTCAATGAATAAAATTGTCTTGGGACAAACATTGTTAAGGAAATGATGAACAAGACAGTGTGGTGGTGTGTCCCCCACTTCACCTCAGGTCTGCTCTATGATCTCAGGGATTCCTGTTTGGCACTGGCCTTTGTCTAATAAGTTGGGTGGTGAAGCATCTCTTGACTGTATCAGATACTTCTGATGGCTGGCTAAGGTGAAGGACAAGAGCAGGAATAACCAGTCATCCCCTGACAGCCTCAGAACATTCCCTACCTGAATCAGCCTCCAGTGCCATTGTTCTAAGAGTTTCCAAAACCCCAGTAATTACCGAGCTGGATTGTGGCTGGGATGGAAATTTATGATGAGTGAAGTCAATCATCCTGCAGCCCCGAGTGAGGACCTTTGAGCTCTCCTGGACTGCAGTGGAATATGCCAGCATCTCTCTCTGAGTGGGATGTCTCTCAGTGCTCATGAGCTCTCGAGTTTGCAATAGGTGGAGGATTGTCCCTGAAAGCTCACAAAAGGGCCAGAGCTGACACTCACCCTGTGCCTCAAGGCTCAACTCTCACTCTTTGAGAAATGTCAAGGCATTTGTAAGTGAGCATCTCACTGAATGTGAGGGGGATTTTTGACAGGTATACTTTTCCAGATTTATAAAGCATTTTATGCATTAATTGATTTAAACACCCTAAAGCAAGTACAGTATGGATGTTGCCATCTAGGATCTATAATAAAGTCATTGTTGTAATTATAGTATATTCTATTGAGTCACCTTGTAAATGTTAAATTAGTCAAGGATTAATTGATGCTAAGACCTCCTGCGTGCTTACCCTTTACACCCTTGCCTTTTTCATCCCTGATCACTTTGTAAGTGATTCTAAATTGATTCTGATCCAATTTTGCTTTGTATGCTTCGCCTATGCAATAAGAACTAGAGTGACCCTTGCCACTCTCTTAAGTCACACTTTCACAGATTTCTATTAAAACCTGCTTTTGCTAATACCTTTGATGGTGATTCTTTAAGTGGCCTAAACCACTCATTCACAACAAATTGGTGTAGTCAGTAGGATCCTAAATCAGGATTTGTGACAGATACTACACTTCAAACAGTACTTTGGAATTTCTGGTATGATATTTTATTGCTATCATATACAATAGTAAACAGAAAAATTCAACAGAAATTGAAAAGGTTGTTTTCCAGCTTTTTATCCCAGGTATGTGAGATTAACAAGCAGACAGTTATTGCTTTGGAGGTATTTCTGGGGATCATCTTGGTGGTGAATAATGGAACAGACAATATTTCCCACTGAATAGGATGAGAAAAACTGTATCAGAAATCTGAAAGTTATTTTTATAAAATCAATAGAAAAATGATGTTGAGTCTAAAACTATGAGCAAAAAACCACCTCCAGCAACTACTGGCAAATTAGAGATGGCCTTATTTTCTCCCTAGGCAGAAACCCTCACTAAATTAAAGCATTATCATGGTGGCACTGAGGGAAATGAAGGAACTTTTGAGACTGTCCTTCCTTTCCCACTTCCTGGAGAAACAGAAAGTGCAGTAATAACTCACAGTCCCTTTGCAGACCTCACAGAGATACCCCATCTCACTGCAATCCTTTCTTCTTCCTACAGCAACTCATTTCTGCCTCCTGCTTTCTCAGCAGCAGACTTCCAACACCAAGGAGATATAAAATTAACACTTCTTATTCCCATTTCTGCTACCATCTATTTCTGCTGCTGTCCCATCTCCTTTGACATGGTCCAGAGTGATTTTTCTGGCAGGTGCTCAGATTGCAGGGTACACCTGCAATAGTCTTTTTAAATTCTCATGGCATTTGTGTTTATAAATGCCCAACTAATTTCAAAATCGTAGCCTTGAGAGTATGTCTGTGGAGGTCAATGTCTTAACTGATGAAGTTATTCTCCCTCTGGTGGTTTAAGTCACTAGGCTCAGCTCAGATGTGGCAAACTGACAGAAGCCTTACCAATTTCTATTTTAGATTCCTAGGCACTCAACCGCTTTTGAAAATATAGTATGGAAACTAAGTCATTCAAAGGCTTTGAAAATTTATCCCTATATAGTTCATGTACAGCTCTGAAAGTCTCAAGCATGCCAAAAACTACTCTTAAAATTCTTTGCAAACCACATGAATTTACAAGATCACTAAGGTATGATGGCAAATTTCAAATGGATGAGGTTTCATTCAGACAATTATAATTATTTGCAAATTATTTCTATGTATTTCGTTTTCATTTTTTTCATGACCAGAGAAAGTTATCATGCTTATCTTATCAAACCTACTCCAAGATGATAAACTTTGTTTATTTTGCTTTGGAGCCATTTAGGCTGTTAATAATTAATTTTAATTTCCAGATGACTGAGAATAAGAATTACAAACTAAAATTCTCAAGAATAAGTCCTATTCCCATAAGATTTTGTGTAAAGTCATATATTATTTCAATTTAGAATATAAGGGTTATGGTATTTTATTCTTCTAAAAATTAAAAAAAAATGGAATCACTCCTGAAGGAGTGCTGACCACTCCTTATGCTCTGATGCCAATTCTAATTAGGAAAATAAATTAAATATAGGTGTAGGTATGATATCCTTAGCTGATATAAATCAACATAATTGTACTGAGTACAGTAGAATTACATCATTTTACATTAGCTGAGGATCTGACCCAAGTTTGCAGGATGATTAACTTACCTCACATACTCCAAAGTTAATGCAGACTACATTTTTATGTGTAAGCCCTTCTTTCAGCACCTGCCAAAAAGGTTACCAAATAGATTCATCGTGCTATGACCACAATGCTTCTTTTACCTAACATCCATAAAACATCTGGTGTGCTATGTCATTCTTAACATCTGTCACCAATATTTACTGAATGCTAAACAAAGATACATTTTTTCCAATTATGTCTTTTCCTAATTATTTCCTTTCACGTGCTTCTTCCAAACTATTGTTTCCAGGTCCACTTCCAGATAGGAAAGTAGAATTTACCAAACAGGATTAAAGCCATGGCAAGTCTAGTATAACCCAGAAGCACTCACGCCAACAAAGAATGAAAAAATGAAGCAAAGGGTCCCTTTGCTCCTACAGGTAACCAGTAGAAGCAAAATGAGCAGCATTATTATCATAGTGAGCACTTCTAGAAACATCTAATGTTTTATTGTTTGTGTTGTGAGTGTGGTTGTCCACTGTCTGGAGTTTGTATGGGTCTATATGTTCATCTCACTGTCCTGGTTTCAGTTGGGATAGAGTTAATTTTCTTCCTAGTACCTGGCACAGTGCTGTGTTTTGATTTAGGATGACAATCTAAATCTGATGACCCTGACAGAATAGAGATTCCCAGTAATTACTTCTAGGAGGTTAGAAATTCTGAATAAACAGTAAGGCAGGCTGAGAGTTATCAGAGGCTTTGCAGTTATCTCAAGTTAATCTGTGTAAAGTAATTTCTTGTAAATTTGTTTGTTCAGCTGAAGTCTCTAATGCTGTCTCATATCTGCCTGGTTAAGTTTCTTCCCAGCCAAGAAAGTCATCTGCTAGAGCATGGCTTCTTTTTATTTACTCACATGGGGAGTTTGGGCTTTTTGGTGGTTTGGGTTTCTTTTTGGTTTGTTGTTTTTTTTGTTTGTTTGTTTTTCTGCTTAATCTAGTATTTAGCTTCCTTACCCAAAATGAGATTTTAATTTGCTCCCCGAAAGCAAACTGAAGAAGATTATGCACCCTTGGCTGAGTCTGAACCCCTTTTTCTTAAAGTATATAAGGAACATAAAAGATAAGGAACATAATTAATCTGCAGTATCTTACAAAAATTGCAGTTATCTTCTCATAGTTTTAAAAAGTATAATAGTTTTTAAAAATGCTGAATTTACTTCTGACTCCTGTGGTCATCAGAATAAACATCACACATGTCTCTATGATGAAATCAAGATACACTGCTACAATTCTTTTTCATAGGAACTTAGAAGACATCCATAAAAAGCAAGGACAAGCCAGGGACAGAGCTATCAGCCCAGCAGTGTAGCTGACCAAGTGCACAGCACTTGAGCCTGAATTCTGATCCTCCTTTGTTCAGGAGTGTTGGAGTACCCTCATACTCCACAAACTTCTAACACAATCTCAGACACATCACTGAAGAAAATGAGGTACCAAAATTCTCACATGACAGTTCTTCTTTCATTGCAAGGAGTGTTGTGGGTTGCAAATCACACATAAAAAATTGTGACAGCTGAGATGGGTTATACACAGGAATAGAAAATGGTTATACTCTTAATCTTGTTAATCTAAGAGAGCTTGGTTTATACATGAGTCAGACCAATCTTAACTCAAGATACTGTATAAAATACCTTAGAAACTAAAAAATATGGTTAAAATATTGTTTAAAAGCAATGAGAGATTCTTGCATGTGGTATGTCCTTCAGCAAATGACTGGATGTCAGAAACCCTTTCATTTTTAAAATGCTAGCACCCCACTTTGACACGTAAGCAAATAGCATCCTGGCTTGTATACAAGAGCTTGTATACACACTTGGCTTGTATCAGCAATAGTGTGGCCAGTAGGACCAGGACAGTGATCATCTCCCTGTACTCAGCAATGGTGAGGCCACACCTCGAACCCTGTGTTCAGTTTTGGGCCCTTCACTAAAGGAAGGACACTGAGGTGCTGCAGTGTGTCCAGAGAAGAGTAAGAGAGCTGGGGAAGGGTCTGGAGCACAGGTCATAAGAGGAGTGTCTGAGGAGATGAGATTGTTTAGCCTGGAGAAAAGGATGGTGAGAGGAGACTTTATCACTCCTTACAACTACCCGAAAGGAGGATGTAGTCAGGTGGGAATTGGTCTCTTCTTCTAAGTAACAAGCAACAGGACAAGAGGAAATGGTCTCAAGTTGCACCAGGGTTGGATATTAGGAAAGATCCTCATGGAAAGGGTGATCAAGCACTGAAACAGGCTGCCCAGTGAAATGGTGGGGTCATCATCCCTGGAGGTAGTTAAAAGGCATGTAGATGTGACATTTTGGGACGTAATTTAGTGATGAACTTGGATTAGCAGTTGAACTGAATGATCTTAGAAGTTTTTTCCTAAACTAATGATTATATGATTCTAAAACTCATTGTTTTTATGGCTCACAGAGTACTATCTTCATCCAGAATAAAGTAACCAGTTCATTACATATAGATTACATAATACATAAACACATGAAGTTATTTCTATGAGTCACGGTGCAAATAAGTGGGGAAAAACTTTTTGCATAAAACCCCCCTCTGATTATGAAATTGAGCACAGTAAAGCTCTGTATGTCATGGATGGCAGCACAGACAAGCTGGCTCTGGCCCCAGGATCAGCACAGCCCTGTCACTCTGATGCTGTAACTGAGCTAAGCAGCCTCACCGTGGGCAGCTAAAGGCTTTCAATGGATGGACTAGTGCCATTTCAGCTCACTGCTTCCCTGGGTCATGTAGAAGAACCACTGAATTATATTCTCTACACACAAGTGTACTCATATGTCTGGAAAGAGTCAACCAGTTAATATAACAGGGCAAAATCCTAGCCCCAGTGAAATCCTCAAATGTGTCATCACAGATTTAGAAGAGTCCAGAGAGTCGGAGTAGTTCTTTCCACTCTGAACTGCTACAGTAGAACAAACTGCAGCATCCTGAGCTAACTCCTTGTCAAAAACAAAAGTGGATTATGACAAGGAAGTTTGTAATAAAGTGTGTACTAGGATTATTTTTTCTTAAGTATTAAGAACCTTTAATATGCTGGTAGACCAGACTACAATAACTGGCACTCCAATTCCCTGCATGAGTGAGGCCTGAACCATATTCAGCACAAATTAGTACAAAAAGTATTTATCTCAAGGTAGCAAATTGTTTCTGTGAGTAGCACTAAACAGCTGTGCTTTCTTTGAAAGGTGCTCTAAATTTCATCTCTCTGACACTATGGTACTGAGAGCACCTGGGCTGTAGTTGCAAGTCCCTGTGGAAGGGCTCACAGAGCACCAACAATTCTTCTGTACCATTCCCTCAGCCAGTTTCATAATCCAAGCAGTGTATGCAGCACCAAGAATATGTGTCTCTGACATAGGGTCCAAAGGTGTTTTCTCTATTAGAGACTCTCCACAAGCACTTCACAAAGCCTTTTACATGCCACTTGATTTCTTCCTGCTCAAACCACAATGCTTTGACTGGTCCATTGATACAGAAACACAAAGTACTTTCTTAAAATAGGTATCATAGAGAATTGTGAGGGGCTAAACTGATCTTCTCTTCCACTAGGTTTATCAAGTTAATTATGCTGAGCTGTTATCAGGTCAGGGGGACTTATGATAGGATATAACATATCTTGACAGGTTGATAACTCTGTATAACCTACTATTTATGGCTGTACTTTACTTACAACCTCTGTTAATGGTACATTTATCTATTTTAAGTTCTGGTCAGAGGAACATGAATTTAGAATAAAATCAATGGAGAAGATAAGCATGCAAACGTACACAACACCGAATTGTTGCTTTAAATTGTGAGAGATCTCCGTGGCAATGTGTTTCATGGGAATGTTTTTGGGTTTTTTTGGTGTTTATTGGGTTTTTTCCTACTGTGTTTTTGCTATATTCCAGCATGTCATCAATGCTGGTCTTCTCATTCTGTAACCAAAGATACTTCATTCAGTAAAAACAATCCTGATGTGAAGCCATGGCTTAATGAGTAGCAGAAGGGACCAACTGGGGTATTTTTTGTTGGTTGTTTTTTTTCTTTTCTTTTAGTTCTCTGTTCTCTATTTATTTTTCTTTTAGTTCTCTTTTCTCTATCAGCATTAACTGTTTTGGTAGGGTGCTGGTAATTTCTGTAGCACATATATTGTGTGCATTTTTATGTTCCTTTCCATCTGGAATGGTAGCTGTAATCAGTTGAACTGAGAGTTCACAACTCTGTGTTCTAGGGAGAAGCTTCCCTTTCAGGCCATTGACATTTTAGCTCTGGAAATAAGTATATGGCTCTTTTTTTCTATACGCTTCCTGAAATACAAGTAAGAATGCATCCACATCACTCCTCCTCAGCTGTATTTCACAATAATCATATTTCTTCCTGCCTCTTTCTGGATAATGTATAAGGAAATAAATATTTTTCAGCTGTGCTTTGCTCACCTAAGATCACATCTGATTTCCTGCAGATGAAGGAACCCATCCTGATAGGATGATCTGGATCTACCTCTAGACTAAGACAGAAACAGATTTTGGAGATCTTGACAGTACAAGGTGTGTGCTTGCATTTGTGGAGCACAAGAAGATGAATCCTTCTGAGGAGATCGGTGACATTGCTCCTCTGCCTTCAAAGAACAACATATGGGACTGGGGGAGAAATGTATAGTTATAGCAATGCTCCCACATTTTGCAAGTGACTTAGAGGAAGAGAAGAGGAGATGAGAATGCAGAAATTCACCTGTTGACATGATTTTACTTGCATTTTCTTGTCCTACTTTGAATCTTCATCTAAAATGGCTCAAACAGCTACCATAGAAGGCTGACAAGTAATGGTTACGAACACCCAGGACCACTCTAGAGGTGTCCTGTATCTCCATGGCTGTCTGTCTGCTGGGGCTGTTTGCCCAGGCAGGGTATATGGAAAACTGCCCCATAAGAGGCCTGTCCTCCAGACAAGAGAGGTTCTATGTGTGTGGGGTGGGAGTGGGACAGGATGGTCCAGTAGTCACAGAATTTATCAAGCACAGCATCCCAGGAGTGCCAAAGAGGGGAGACATCAGAGCTCCCAGCCCTCCTGCCGAGCACTCATCTTTAGATAAAGCTGCAACTATTGGCTGCAATTGAACACCTGAGGAAAAAGTTGGCAATGTCGATCAGAGTGCTACAGTCTCACCTGCTGTAAAGCAGTCCAAGGGGTGGATTTAGCCCAGGACATCCCTGTCTACTGGTTTAGGAGGTCAGGGCTGGTTTGAGAGCCAGGGCAGGTTCACCTCGTGCTGCTTATTTCCTCATCACCTTTTTCCTGGCAGTTCCCCATGCTGACTGCAGAGAGTGAAAGGGCACGGAGAGCAACAAGGGCCAGCTGAGTGCACCTGCATTACACTCACACATTGATGCATCATGTAAACACCTGGTTAATGTAAGTCAGAGCCCAAAGAGGGAAAGGGAAAACCAATCCGAGGCATTGAGCCCTTGCCAAACAACACACGAGCATCTCCAAGCAAAACATCCAAATCACAACAGATTTGTTCCCACCCAAGTTCCTCTTTCAGGCCACTCCAGCAGAAAAGGCTTCGATTTGTACCAAACAGAAAAATAAAGGAAGAAAAACCCCAGCCCCTCCATTGGTTATTCTGATCATATTCCATTATTTCATTTTAGTCTCCTCTAATTGCTCCTCTGCGGCTCGGGGATGGGAAGGGACAGGATGGGGCTGGAACCCCACGGCCCCACAGCGCCCTCCTTCCCTTCCCTCCTGCCACCCCATTCCTGGTGGGACGCGGTCTGTGTGGTCCCAGCACTCACCCGCCACCCCAGGGATGGGCAGAAGCAGCAGCGGGATAAAGACAGTCACATCCTTCTGCTCCTCCTGCCCCAGGCTCCCCGGTGCTGTGAGGTCTTGGAGCTCTAGAGCTGGAGAGCAGCTGCGCTGATGGAGGAAAATGAGGGCTCTGTGAGACAGGCTGTAATAACACAAGAAGGATCAAATTGCCCTGCATTCCTGGGGGACCCCAAAAGCTGATGGATGGGTAAGTCTTTGCAAGAGAGAGACATATCTCCACAAGGAGGTCTGTGAAGGGGCTCAGAAGCAAAGACCCTGTATCCACCCATGGCATTAGTGCTGTTGATTTTCACAGAGTTTTGGAAAGACAGAAGGACAGCCAAGTTCTGAGACCAGGTAGCAGGGCAGGATTTATTTGCTTTACGAGTAGTGGCCACACTTAATTCCTTGAGAAATTAAATAAAAGGAACCATCACTTGTAGGAATGGAACAGCTGGTGGGCAACTGGATCTGAGACCTGATGGCCACCATCAAATGGAAAACAACCAGAGAGGACTGTACACGTGTGAGTTTAATAAAGGAAACCTTTGGAGGTCTTAATGTCCCCAATGTTGCAGACCTTTCTTTTCCCCTTTCATCTTCTCACATTTAATAGCATGTAATGCACTGGGATGTGGTGAGTTACTGACATCTCTTTATGCCCAAACCCCTAGAAATTCACCACTCTTTCTCTCATGGGTACATTTTTTCTTTTTTTTCATAGAAAGCACTGCAAGCAGTTATAAGGCACCGTTAGTGAAAGGAAGGGGGAAAGACTGAAATATCACAGCAAAGTAACTAGACATTTTGTAAGAGTTTGCAGGCACTTTCAATCCAAGCCAAGAAATCATTGGGGCCCAAGTCCCAAACAGCTCTCTCCACAGCTGCTTGATGTGCTAATGCTTAAAAGCCAACACCTCCACCCCAGCAGGGAAAGTGCAGCCCAGTCCCACAGACATACCTAAATCCCTCCTGCCCGTTCCTGAAAGACCACGGCTGTGTGGATTTTGTGGAAGGGCCTGAAAAAGTGTTTCCCCCATGCCGAAGGATGATCCCCGCAGAGCAGCGTCTCTCCAGCCCCATGGCAGCGCCGGGACGCGCCCACGCGGGACGCGGAGAGCACTGGCCATGGTGCTGAACTGCCCGAGGGATGCCGAGCTTCTGGCTACTCACAAACAAGAACGAACTCATCTTTCCTAGCATTTTCCCAATTTTTTTTTCATCCCCTCGTTTGTTCATATGCTTTCTATTTTTTCTACTTTTTTCCCTGTTTTCCAGTAAGGTACTGGAACATCTTGTCTAGAGAAATTTTGGATCCCCATCCCTGGAAGTGTTCAAGACCAGATTGGATGGGGCTTTAATTTGCCTGGTGTAGAGTAAGGTGTACCTGACCATGTCAGTGGGGTTGAAACTAGATGAGCTTTAAGGTCCTTTCAAACCCAGGCCATTCTATGGTTCTGTTTTAAAATGCTCAACCGAGAGTGTTGCTTGTTCATTCAACTCAACTTTCTGTTAATGTGGGTAGAGTTCCAGTGAGAAGATCAAAACAGAAAAGCAGACTGAAGGAAAATTTGAGTGTAGCTCAATGTCTTGAGGAAGCAGAAGATTTTTCAGTCAACAGCATATTCACATTAAGAGAGTGAATGTACTGTTCCACTCCTCCCTTGTTATTTTCTGAACAAATGAGCAGAATTTTCAACTCATTTATAGCAGATTTATAGCTGTGTTTCAACTGAAGCAGGGAAAACTCCCTACAGTGTAAAGAACAGGAAGACAGGAATGATAAAAGTTTTCTGTATGAGGCAAAAGGCAGAAATTACAATAGAGGGTTCTTTTCATGTGTGTGTTTTTGTTTGGGTTTTTGTTTGTTTGGTTTTTGTTTTGTTTTGGGTCTTTGGTGGGGGTGGGTGGGTGTGAGCTTTTTTCCCCCCAAGTTGGAGACAGTTCTTGTGAGTTAAAATTAACTTCTCTTCTTTGTATATTGGTGTGTTCTTGTGAGAGACTGTATGAGTGGCAGGACAATACTTCAGACAACAGTGTGGTTCTCAATGGCCAAACTCAATTCTATTATAGAGAAATTACATTAGAAAACAAGAAATATAAAGAAACAGGAATGATTATTGTACTGCCTGATGTTTCCATTGATCTTCTTTGATCCCCTGTTGTTTTTGGGGTTTTTTGTCTGTTTGTGTGGGTGTGGGTGTGTGTGTGGGGTTGTTGGTTTTTTTTTTATTTCTTTATTTCAAGAATTCAAAAGGAAAGCAAATTATGGCTTAATATCTCAAATCACATGATATCAGGTTCATTAAAAAGCATCATTGATGAGATACAGAGATAAAAATGTTCAGTTGAATACACCACAGCCATGCTTCATAATCTCCAAAGTGGTCTTCTAAGTGATTTAAATTGCCTCACTCACAATAAAACCTGACACTGTGTCAGTTCTTCCCTCATGTACCAAGTCCATACCAAGTGAAAGAGGAACCCAGCATGTTGCAATAGTACTTTATTCCTCTAAAGGGCTCAGTGTTTCCTGGAATAAGACAGTAAAGAAAGGTCATACATATTTTATGGCTTTGCTTAGTGTAAACCATTTTTAGCTTCTAAGATAATTCATCTAGGTCTGAGAATGAAGAAAAAAATTACAGATGTTGTCTGCCTTGACTTTAACAAGACATATGACACAGCCACATCATCCCTCTTTCCAAGTTGGGTTATTAATGTCTGACTAGGTGAATTACTATGTGAGGCTGTCAGGTTCAAAGAGTTTTAGGCAAGGATTTGTACTCTTCCTGGAGGCTGGTTACAAGTGGAGATATCAGATGTTTATCCTTGGATGTATTCTTTTTTAAATCTCTATCAATGACCTGGAAGAGAAGACAGAATGTACCTTATCAACTTTGTGGGTACACTAAACTGTGGGAGGATCAGGGGAAGAGTGCTTGGGGACGGGGCTGCCATTCAAAAGGTCCTGGAGAGTTGCAGGAACAGGTCAACAGGAACCTTATGATATTGAATTGCAAAGTCCTGCTCCATTGCAGTAGTGCAGGCTGGACATGACTGACAGGGAAATAGCTCTGCTGAAAAGGTTCTAGGAGGACTTGGTAGACAATAACCCAAAAGTGTAGGTGGTGGTGTGCCCTGGCAGCAACGAAAACTAGCAAGATATTGTATTGTACTAACAGCACTGTAATTAGATATTGGAGGGAAGTGATTATTATTCCTTTTTATCCATTGCTTGTTAGACCACACATGGAATATTGTGATGTGATGTGACCAGTTTCTGGGTCCTCAATAAAAGAAAATTATTGATAAACTTGTGCAAGTCAAGCGGAGGGCCACCAAAATCATCAGGCGCACGGAGCACATGTTCTGTGAGGGTGGGGTAGGTAAAAACAGCCTTGATCAGCCCAGAGCAAAGTAGTTTTTAGAGGTACCTAACAGCAGCCCTCCCATACCTGTGAGGAGGTAATCAGGAAGACAGACTCCTCACAGTGATCCACGGTAGGAGGGCAAGAGACAGTGAACATCAGATGAAAAAAAGAGGGATGATATTTAAAAAGTGATCTAGTTGAATATCATTCCCATAACATAATTTTTCACGTTAGGGTATCCTGGCATTTGGCACTTTCTTTTATTTGGATATGGGATTCTCTTAGTATTGTAAGTCAATATTGGAGCCTGAACAAAGTGTTGCTCACAACATTCAAGAGCACTGGAACATGATACTTGGATTAGATGGGTTCTTTCTTTCTTTCTTTCTTTCTTTCTTTCTTTCTTTCTTTCTTTCTTTCTTTCTTTCTTTCTTTCTTCTCTTTCAAAAGTAACAAACAAAAGAAAAATCCATTATTTTAAGAAAAATGTTTTTATACTAGTTTTGACAATTTGCATAATCACGTAAGTGTTAAATTGCCTTTGTCTTCTGGAACAGGATAATTTTAAAAGTTCTAGTTTACCAGACTGGATATTCTGTGCAAAACTGATGACACACTCAGAACATTAACTTCACCAAACACTCTGCCACATGCATTTGATTTCAAGCTATTGATTAGTTTCTGCTTAGAACTGACGTTTATTTTGCAAGAGTATAGAAATAAATTCTTAGAACACAGCTGGAACTTCTGATGACCTTTTTGTGCTATTTTTGCTTATTGTACAAATGCGCTGGAGATTTGACTGTGCAAAGTGTTCAGCATTCTGGCCCTAGTTCAGCAAAGAATGTAAATACCTGTTTAACTTCAATCTCAGACTCCAGTGCCTTTCTGGATCAGGGCCAGAGGGGCATTGTGCTGAAAAGCCATCCCAAAGGTATGCTTACTGTGTAGCCAAAAAAAAAAAGCACAGCCTTTCCCGTTGCTCTCTCCTCCTACGTTTTCAATGTAATTTTTAAATTAAAAAGTAAACAAATAAAATTAGCTGTCCTTCTTCAGCTATATGGCAAAGGCATTATGAGAAACTTTCTCTGTATGGACCTAGAGTAAGCCTGTAATCTCACATGGTGAGGCTAATAGAGGGGTACATAAGCATGTGATAGTGATATTGCTGGGATTGTGACACTGAATTTTTGTGGTAGTGTCTCATCCCAAGGGGTAACATAATGTTGTGTAGTGTTTTAGTTCAGGTTTTTCTGATACACACCAGCATTGCATTTTTGTAGGAAAAAAACCTGTAAGTGATTTTTGTTATACACTTCAATAAGCTTTATTAAAAGACATGCTTGTAATAGATTTCCTCCTCCATATACATAGAGAGATATATTTGTATATATAGAGAGATATAAGTTATAGCTGTCACCTCTAGCCAGTGTACGTAAATATCTCATTTTTGTGCAACACAGAAATATCTTGTAGAGGTGCAAAGAGCAGAATTACTAATCCTTCCTGAAAGCACACAGTTGCTCCTGCAGCGCTTGAATACAGCAACCTTATCCTGGATCCAGTAGAATGATGAACAGGCTCCTGTTTATTCTTATATTTACAGCTAAACACCACTAGATGTCCTCTGCTGCCAGCCCTGCTCTGACAGCCACAGCTGGGGTTGTAGAGCCTCTCTGTGTAGTTATACCCCTTGCACTGAAAAACATATTATTAATGCCAGATTATTACTGCCCGGAGAAGGCTCTGGAGAGACTTTTTTTATGGCCTTTCAGTACTTAAAGAGGTCATATAAGAAAGATGGGGGCAGACATCTTAGTAGAGCCTGATGTGAGAGGATAAAGAGAAAGGGCTTTAAGCTAAAAGGAGGTAGACTGAGACTAGAGTTATGGAGGAAACTGGGGTGGTGTACAGATTGGTGGTGTATGTCCCATCCCTGGAAAGTTGGACAGGGCTTTGAGTAGCCTGGTCTAGCTGAAGGTGTTCCTGCCCATAGTAAAGGGGTTGGACTAGGTGGCCTTTACCGGTCCCTTCCAATCCAATTTATTCTATGATTATTTTTGCTTTGTTAACAAATGCTATATGAAAAGTGTTAGAAAGGGTGTGATTGCAATATGTCCTGAACGCCTGCACAGAGCTGTTGGGGCTTTCAACTTTCCCTCCATCATTCTATTTCACCTTCCTACTCATTTTGTCTCCATTACCTCTTTGGGGACAAGAGAAATTTTAGTAGATGAAAAGTGAGATTTGACTCTACACCAGCAAAAGGTTGGTCAGGCTCAGGCCTTTGAACAGCTCTTTCTTCCTGAACATCATAGAATAATAGAATGGTTTGGCTTGGAAGGGACCTTAAACACCACCTAGTTCCAACTGCCTGGCATGGGCAGAGACACTTTCCACTAGGCCAGGTTGCCCAAAACCCCATCCCGCATGGCCTTGAACACTTCCAGGGATGGGGCATCCACAGCTTCTCTGGGCAACCTGTGCCAGTACCTCACCACCAGCACAGTAAAGAATTTTTTCTTAATATCTAATCTGATCTTTCCATGCTGACTGTCATGTCTTGTCTTTATAGGGTTAAAAGAAAAACTGCTTGATCTCTTTTGCAAGCTGGAACTTAGATTGGAGCTCAGCCAAGCCTGTTAAGGGATTTAAAGGGCCTTGTCAATACACGAGCTTGCAGTCAATATGGTAATGAAATTCATACATGTGAATTTATAAAAGCAACCTCCTGTATAGTCAATGGGAGGGAACCGGCACATAGTGTGGAATGGTTCTAAGTACATCTTAACAGAGAGGACAAGACAGTTGTATGTCCATGGTCAGAAGGTTTATACAGAATAATGTATCACAAATAGAAGTAATTCTTTTTTCTCAAGTGCCAAGGGGGTTTATTATCTACAAAAATTGCCTTCCTTTTTCAGAAATGCACATTGTGGATGTCAAGTTGGGTATAGCCTGTGTCTTATACAAGTTGCTGGGGACATTGACTGAGTCTTTTGCTGAAGAACACAATTTATATTTCGTGTCTGTTTTAATTGCTGATGCACTGGTCTCAGAGCACCGTAAAAGAAGAGTTTCTCTCTACTATAATTTGTAAACACATTGTTATTTCAGGTGGCAGAAGGAAAAAGCATTTCACAAAGGAAAACATCTCTTGTTAGACCATTCAGGCATTGAATCATTTTACATAAAGGAAGAGTCTATAATACAGAATTAATGATGTGCTTGGGCAGGGCATGGACATGGACACTTCCCACTAGACCAGGTTGCTCAGGGCCCCATCCAACCTGGCCTTGAACACTTCCACGGATGGGCCATCCACAGCTTCTCTTGGCAACTTGTTCCAGGGCCTCACCACTCTCACAGTAAAGAATTTTTTCCCAACACGTACTCTAAACGTGCCCTCTGTCAGTTTAAAGCCATTACTTCTGAGCATCTAGAATTTCTTTCTTATTGTTCCTCATCATATACATTGTCTTGTTCTGTAAATACCTGACTTAAGATATATCAATCTAATGAAAAGGAATCACAAAAATAATTTCTTATTGTTTTTGACTGAAAGATTTAATAGGAAAGGAAGCACTGAGGGGCCCTTCAGGGACTTGCATAGATTTGCAATCAACTACATCCCCATTGTAATATCTACTATATAATTGAACTTGAATTAAATGTCTCATAAGAAAATGAAAGCACTTTTCATTTCAGGGATGTCTTTCAATGCTCCTATGAGACCAATTCAAATCATGACCATTGCGCATTAGTGTCATATGGCTTGATCTAGTGTGCAGGAAAGTAAATGCAAGATTCTTCTGAGAAAAAACTGCAAAAAATTAGTGGCCTGAATTCTTATCATGAGTCATCAGTGAGCAGCCCAGGCAGCCCTCACTTGTCCTTAGATCTGGGATCATAAATGAAACAGGTTCTTTCTTTTGAGGGAGATGATTGTCCTGCCCTGCTCTGCACTAGGGTGGCCTCACCTTGAATATTGTGTGCAGTTTTGGGCACCACAATAGGAGAAAAATATTAAGATCTTAGAGAATGTCCAAAGGAGGGCAATGAAGATGGTGAAGGGCCTTGAGGGAAAGTCATACAATGAGTGGTTGAGGGCACTTGTCCCGTTCAGTCTAGAGAAGACGAGAGTGAGGGGAGACCTCATTGCAATTACAACTTCTTTGTGAGGGGAACAGAAGGGGCAGGCACTGATCTCTTTTCTGTGGTGACCAGTGACAGGACCTGAGGGAATGGCCTGAAGTTGTGTCTGGGGAGGTTTAGGTTGGATATTTGAAATAGGTTCTTCACCCAGAGGATGGTTGGGCACTGGAACAGGCTCCCCAGGGAAGTGGTCACAGCACCAAGACTGAAAGAGTTCAAGAAGCATTTGGATGATACTCTCAGGCACATGGTGTGACTCTCAGGAATGGTGCTGTGCAGGACCAGGCTCTGGACTTGATGATCCTTGTGGGTTCCTTCCAAATTGGATTATTTTTTGATTCTATGATTCTGTGCAAATATCCAACATAGAAATGAAGATTTGGTATAGATTTTTTTACCCTTATATTTCCACCCTTGAAAAGTCAACCACAACAGTGTAATCAACTTGCCACCTGATCTCTTGGTTGCTTCTTTGTTATCCATCTAAATCAGGCAAACTCCTCAGCCTGCAGCTCCTTTCTCAAATAGCTCAACATCTTGAGCTGATTCTTTGAGCTCAACCTTCTGGAGCTGAGGAGGAGCAGCTGAGGGAGCTGGGGATATTTAGCCTGGAAAAAGGAGGCTGAGGGGAAACTTTATTGCTCTCTACAAAGGAGGTTGTAACCACGTTGGCAGTCAGTCTCCTCTCTCAAGGAACACATGATAGAACAAGAGGAAATAGCCTCAAGTTGCACCAGGGGAGGTTTAGATTCGATATTAGGAATATTTCTCCACTGAAATGATGGTCAAGTATTGGAACAGGCTGCCCAGGGAAGTGGTGAGATCACTACCCCTGGAAGTGTTCAAAAAATATGTAGATGTGGTATTTATGGACATGGTTTAGTGGTGAGCTTGGCAGTGCAGGATCAACAGTTGAGCTCAATGATCTTACAGGTGTTTTCCAATCTAAATGATTCTATGACACTCAGAAAAAATCCATCTCAGCAAGTCACATTAGCTCATTTATCTCTTTACCAAGCCTTGTCAACAAATCCTGATGGGGCGAGATATTTCAGGCAAACACTACCAGGCTAGCACATCCACTGGTTTCAGAATGTCTCTCTCTCTGTCCTTTATTGCCTCATAATTAAAACCACAGTGGTATGGAAAGCATTTGTATTATCAGTCTCATACTGAATTCATTTTCAATCTTTCCATGCATTTTAATGAAGGTCATGTCAGGTCCTGACAATACAAATATTCAACTTTTCAAGCTATTTCAAGCTCTCATGATGTTGGCTTTTTTAAATTTATTTACCACTACAAAACCTTACCTACTCAAGTACAACTGAGTGGTTAATATTGCCAAATACAAATGAAATCATGAATGTTAGTTAATAACTGCTCTGAGGGCACTAGACTGAGTGATACACAAATTGCAATTACATTCTTTCATTATTGATACACAAATTGCAATTACATTCTTTCACCATTTGCCTCCTGCCTTAAAAGAGTGAGTTAGGAGAAAGTTTCCTTATAGTTTGCCTGAGCTGCCACTGACATTCCCTTTCTCCCTAATCAATGATTGCATATGAGATAAAGCTTGTCACCATGCCAACCAACTTAGAAAGGTCTTGGACAGGAAATACAGCTATTGAGGGACAGAAGTTCACGAGAAAGTGTTTCCAACATTTTTCCATTGACAGGAAACTGCAGTTACCACAAAGGATTTCTTGATATATTCGCTCCAAAACGTGAGTCAATAGTCAGACATTCAGCTCATGACTCAGGCATGAAAAATGTAAAACATCTGGCTCAAATCTCTGAACATGCTATAGAGAGATTCATGATTTAATCTAAAGGCCCATTAGTTTAATTTTTGAAGACAATTAGTTTTATTTGAAAAACAACTGTGTAGGATCATTCTGCAGCATTCCAGTTGTTAGGACTGATCCAGTGAAATGACTTCCTTTGATCAAGAGCAAATGAAAGAATAGAAGAATACAACACTATTCTGCTTTATTAAAAATAGAAAATAGTCTTTATTTTTTCATTCTATTGCATTAAGGCTCATTTTGTTCATTTTCTTGAAGTTTTGAATAAATGATGGCAGCACAATAGTGACAACAACAATTGCATAGAAGCTGAAGTTAATAAGAGGCCTTACTTGCATGGTGGGTGCTTACTTTACTCACAATCACTGTAATAGCAACATAGTTCACAAATGCATTTCATGTGACAGATGTTTTCCTAAACCCCACCTCAAGTGATGAAATATTTATCCTTGTGTTGCACTTGGAAGAATAAATAGCATGTCTGAAACAGAATCAATATTAGGTATGCTAGGGAATGGACTTAATCCCTTTCAGACACAGTACAACATCTGTGTAGTAGATTCACAAACTGAGGACTGAATCCTCAACACACTGTTTCTCTTGAAAAATGTTTTAAGAAGATAGTCTGAAATGCTGATTGTGCAGTCACAGACCAATTAGTGCCAACATGAAAACTAGATCTCAGAAGATAATCACATAAGTCCATAGAGATGGATGCAAATCTGGAACAACAAAACCACATCCATCTTGTTGATTCTCGACTAGTTGACAGCATAGCAAAGCAAGCTCACATCTGCCTGTATACATCTGTGTAGACAGATCCAGAAATTCCAGCTTCATGCTTAATTTTCTCACTTGCACTTCATCAAGAGTGATGCAGAAGCATGTTACTGCTACTGTTCCTCACTGTCACTCACACACCAACAAAGGAATTCAATAGAGCAGTTTTATTAGGTTCCAGTGCTCAAGGCTGGTTCACTTCTACAGAATTGCAATTCCAAGGCAGCTGGATGAACAGCTTGAAAAAGTGCCTACAAAATCTGCCTGCTTATGGTCAGTCCCTAATTCCATTTCTTTTTTGTGGCCGTGCAGCATAGGAAGAGATGGCTGTAGTGGGGTCTGGGATCCAGTGTCAGTGTGACTTTTAATCACTAATGTATTCTTCTATGCATAATCAACTAGTTTTTTTAATAAAGGATTCTCAATTACTGGAAGAAACAGTCATGAAATATCTCTAGGCAGTGAATTTTTTCTGTAATTACTGGCCATTACTGTAGCCATTCTGGGAGTCTTTATGTCACAGGGCTTCATTTGGAATTTTGAGGTCTTTAGCCTATCTCTGCAAGGAAATCTATTTCCCCTTGTTCCTGCTTCTCACTAAATGCCTTTTTGCAGGTGACCTTTTCAAAGCCTTTCCCAGTCCTGGTGATAGCAATGCCTTTCTTACATTAGTTACCCTTATTTTCTTCAAAAAATGAGAGCAGAGCTTCTGGTGGGGACAGAAGTGCTGACTCAGTACCACGCTCCGTGCTGGTTAGAGGACAGCATTTAATGCAAACAATAAATAGGAAAAACTCAGGAAGTGGTTTTAAATGTGTATATTGTTCAAGATGAAAATATTCCCATGGGAACCAGTGCATCAGCTGCTTCCAGCCTGACAGGGAAACATAATTTGGACAAGAACAGGTGGAATTCTTTCCAGTGTGTGACTCATTTTTATTCTGGCTCCCCTTACAGACTTTGGTAGAGATCCTAATGCAACACACACTTTTCTTTTTAGTTCTCTGTTTTGTTCTAAACCAAACCAAATGGGCAACATACATGATGACTAAGCTGGTGGACAGAACCGTGTTTTTCAAAGTTGTTGATTTTGGCTGAAAAGGAACTATCTTGCATTTGTCTCTTTGCTCAAATAAAACACAGATGGATAATTTGGGCTGCAGATAACCTTTTCTCCTCCAGAAAAAGAAGAAGGAAAAAAGTTTATTTCATACCTTGCTGGGTCATGAGTGCTGTTCCTACAGACAGGGAAAAGGACGAAGGAAAGATGTAGTAAAAACAATATTATTTGTTTATTTCTGAGCAGTCAAAATTGATAAAAACTTCAAAATCAGGTCAGGTTCTGAGTTTGCAATACATCAGGAGTGTCTGCATTTGATGTTTTGTTTCAGGTGAATTACAGATCCTGGAAAGGCAAACAAATCCTGCTGGAGAAATATATTAAAGAGATTAAGTGTATCCTACTCCTTTATTGTCTCCACCATGTTCCCCTAATATTGTTTCTCTCAAGGTGCTATCTACACAGAACCTGGAACTAGTATAGATGCTACAGCATGGAACAGGTGAAATTTAAAGAAAAATTTCCAACACACCAAGACTGCCTGACTGCTAGAGCCAGGAGGCTCTTTATTGTTGACTAGCTTTGGGTTAGCCCTGAAAGAAGTTTGCTTCTTTTTTGATTTTTCATACGTGGGTTTTTCTCCCAGGCAAGAGAAGCAAGGAACATCATATATTCAAGTACTTCTGAAATAAACAGAAGAGGGAGAGCTACACCATGAAGCTCCTCATGCTTGTGGCCTCCTCAGCCCTCTCTTTCTGCCTCCCTGCTTCCCTCAGGGTACCTGAAATGCAATAGAGCAAAAGCCCTGAGTCTTCCTATTTGGTGAATTTTCTACAGGGTTGGAAGGGAAGCAGCATATGAATAGTGAAAGCTCAGAGTTGAGCAGGAGGAGAGGAAGTGTTGGTAACTAACACACCCCTATACTGAACTCTCCAAGAGCAGAGCCAGTGCTTCTACGGAGTTTCCCTTGACTGATGTTTTTCACAGAAATGATCTTCCCATGAGGAAGGATTTCTCATCTGAGGTTTGTGTCATCTGCTGCACAGTGCCTTGAGGCAGTCAAGGTTTCCCTCTGCTTCCAAAGGTGTTTGTTTTGCCTGAGTGAGAGATTGGAAACATTTGTGAACTGTGAGTATTTTCACAGAGGGCAGGAAAAACATTTCCTGGCCACCCTTAAATATGTCCCATGGCTAAAGGTGAACTCTGTCTCAAAAATCTTCTAGACTGCAAACACCAAAGAAGAAGGACACAAGCTCTTCTGTCCCAGTTTTGTAGGTGACAGGTAGATGCTGATTTTGAAAAACTTTCCCCTGAGAAGAAGCATCAATGCATCATTTTGTAGGCTGCCAGGTCCTTTTGAAAGCTATCCCAAACTCACATGTAAAACAGTTTGGGCATGCTCCAGCCTATCTAATGGGTGATGTGCCAGTAGGTACACATCAGGCACTCATCCCATACAGGCAGCAGGTGGGGAAATTACTAGGTGCATTGAGCTTACAGCTGGCCCCATATCTGCCCACAAAGTGTAGCATGGATCTTCCCATGACAGTCAGAATTTGAACTTCCAGTTCATTCCCATAAAAACATCCTTCAGATTGCTACACATAGCATGACCGGGTATATGGATCATGAGCTATATTTAAAATTCAGTGGAAAAAAGGTTTTTTCCAGTCATAATTAATATATATCTGTGATGGATTGGGTTATTCCTTCAGAGTTATCTTTGAAGCTTTTCTCCTCAAAGGCAACTTTGGTGTTACCTATCTAATTCCAAGTGTATGGTTTTTCCATCTAGAGGGACTGAAATCTCTCAGTTGATGAAACACGGGCAAGGCTTGACAGATGTCTCCTCTGGGCATGGAACAGTATTCTGTTTGGCTTGCAGTGTGAATAGGAGCTATGGAAGTTTGTATTTTGTGGGCAAATATTTCAATGTTTGAACCCAGTAGTAAAAATTAAGCGTCAGCAACTCAATTATATTCCCATCTTATGAATTCTGATGAACAAAAATATTTTTTCAGTTAATAATCCCCCATCCGGGGATAAAGTTAACATCTTCTGGAGTTTGTAATGAAAAATATGAGATAGATCATCAGAATAATCAATAACTTAGGAACTGGTACACTTTCCTCTGACTTGATGTAGTGATCTAAATTTAAGCTCTTGTTTGAATTAGGTGGAGTTAGAGCTTACAAGATACTCTTCATGTCCCAGATTCGTGGTATGGTCAATCTGTTGTTCTGGGTCAAAAGTCAATCAGTTTTGACCAGCCAACCCATAATGAAGTTGTGAAGTTTATAAAAACAATTGAGATGTTTACAGGGTTTGATTTGAAAACATGAATAAAAAGTTCATCCCAGCAGCTTTTTCCAGTCCTCAGATTACAACTCGCTGGGCAATTGCTGATTTGTTTGAGTTCTGTCCCTGAGTGCTGCCAAAAAAAGAAATCTCTGTTTTACTCAGTTCATGTCTTCAGCTTTGGAAATGGAATCCTATTTACTAAACAATCTGTTGAAGCAGCTAAACATTAGCAACACAAACATACATCTAACTTCCAGGAAAAACACAGGCTCTTACCTAATTGTATTCTCTGTGCTGAGTCGGAGGGTTCCTGAGGCTTTAAACAAGTGGCTTTGCTTAGTGATATTTGGCACTGAATCTTGATGGATGGGATTTTGCAGACTACAAATAGCACAGGGACTCAAGACCAGCAATGATAAAAATTCATGAAAGGACTGGCTGCCCACACAGGAATACAACACCCTGCAGAGAGCTCGAGCATACGTATGTTGTATTTTTCATTGTGCTTGCTTAGTGTTAGGACCAGCTGGCTTTAAGTAGCGTAATTAATTTCTAAAGATGTAATGCTATGCTTGTTAAGTTACATTGTCATAAAATTAATAAACACAGTCCACATGCAAAACTCTTTTCTCCCCGAATATTTTGTTGAGTTTTCCTGTATATGTTTAGCATCATCAGTGCCCACACTTCTAATTTTTAAATATTTTCTTAAGGCTTCATCTGACATAAATAAATAAATAAAATGGACTGCATTTGTGAAAAGAAAGAAACACATGTATATTTCTGTAGCAAAGTTCAACAGATCTCAATTTTAACTGTCAAGTGCTCCATATAGAAAGCAACCCTATCCCAGAAGGCTTCTTGCAGCAAGTTTAATTGCAGACTTCTGACAAGTGATTCCCTAACTGGAGTACAGCAAGTTCTGTTCATTTCTCCTACCCTTTTAACGCTGACTTCCGTGCATTTCCCATGTGAAGTCATCCAAATAGATTTACAAACTCTCTTGTTTTCACAGAAAGATAGTGCCCTGGGATCCTGGAACCTATATGAGACAAACACTCACCAGTGCTTCCAAATCAGAGGAGTTTGCTATGCTTTCTATCAGATCACTGACAGACTTGATGGCCTCAGCTGAGACTGTACCAGGCACTGTATAAGCAGAAAGGAAAAGACTGCCTGCCATATAAAAAGATGGTGGAAAGGAGTGATACTCAGAGATGCAGTGAGATTAAATGACTGACTGATGGTCACCCCTTAAAAGGACCTTACCTCACACCCAAACCAGTGTTCCATTCTGTGATAAAGGCACCAGACCTCCTCTCACAGATTACCAAAAAAACTATTGACAAAATGCCATAAATGCAAGCACAAATTATTGAAGCTGAATGCAACCTTTGCTTGCATCGTGAAATGACAGCCTCCTCTCTTATGTTGTTTCCTGGTTCCTGTCCTTGTATGCCAAATCACAGTGAACCATAGCAGTGAACCCATTTAGTGACTCTTGGAGTGAAAATAAAAATGATGCTTCATTTCATTAAATTGTTAAAAAGAGACAGAAAAGCTATTAGACTGCCTGAAGGCTTATGCCAGGAAGCAGCACACTGTGAGCTCCCTGTGCTGACTTCAGTTTTCTGAACAGTCTGATAACCGAATGGGCTCAGAACCTCCCTCTGAAATGATGGGAGGATGGGAACTCAGGCATGTCAAGCTCATCTGCTATTATCATCATTATTTCTCTGGTGCCAAGTCTGTCTGATGTTAGACAATAGAGGCTAAATTCACCCATGATGTAACTCTGCCAAAGGCCAACAGAGCTCTGCCACTGGGGAGATTAGTCCCTCCTAAATCTTTTTCAGAGTGTTGGATGTGCTGCAGCTGATGTGTTAATGACTCCTGACATATGCTGCAGGACTGTCTTTGCAGAGCAGCTCACAGGGAATCTCTCATACAGCTCAATTGCTATTAATTTACATTACTGGGAGGTGGTGTGCATTTCCCACATGTCATCTTGAAAATAGACCCAAAAAAAAGCTTTGCTAATGAAGCATATCACAATGGGAAGCAGCTGATCCACACAGCCTCACAGTGAGGGTAATCCCAGCTCCAGCAGTAGAAAAGTAAACAGAGAGGCTGTCTGAATGTGGGCATATGGATTGTGCTAAAAGAGAGCGGGAGACCTGCAGAGTGCTTGGTATCGGGAAGAGGATGCTTTAGGGATGGAGTAAATGTTTGAGCTGCTTCCTTTCTCACAGACACAGCCTAGCTGTATGAAATCTCCACCATAAGCCCAGCTGAACATGATATAAGCCTCATGGAGCAATGCTTTTAATGGCCATTTTTCTGAAATGCTGGATTTATGGTCAGGGTGGAAACTACGGTATGTAAAGTATTCAGCACTTTTCCTTTTGTGGAGAAGCACAGTACCCTGGTTTAACTCCAGACAGCAGCTCAGCCCTACACAGCTGCTTGCTCGTCCTTGTTTGGTGGGATGGGGAAGAGAATTGGAAGAGTAAAAGTAGAGAAAATCCATGGATTTGGATAAGGACAGTTTAATAGGCAAAGCAAAAGCAAAAGCAAACCAAGGAATTCGTTCGCTATTTCCCATGAGCAGGCAGACGTTCAGCCATTCCCAGGACATCAGGAGCCCATCACAGGTTAACAATGACTTGGGAAGACAAATGCCACAACTCCGAACATCCCCCACTTCCTTCTTCTCCCCAGATTTGTCTGCTGAATATGACACCATATGGTCTGGAATACCCCTGTGGTCAGCTGTCCTGGCTGTGTCCCCTTCCCAACTCCTTGTGCACCTCCAGCCCCATTACCAGTGGGATGGGAAGAGGCCTTGACCTTATGCAAGCACTACTCAGCAATAGCTAAAATATCCCCGAATTTTCAACACTGTTTCCAGCACAAATCCAAATCATAACTACTACAGAAAACAGTTACTGCAGAAAAAAATTAATTGTATCTCAGCCCAACCCAGCACACACTGCTTAAACATGAACCGGGAAAGCTCACTTTTAGAAAATACAGAAAGAGAAAGGGTTTGAGACCCTTAATAACACCACTGGAGGATATGTGTGAAACTTAACCAGAAGTGCTGGCTACAACACCCATTAGACATGTGAAAGAAATACTAAATTTTCCTGGGGCATGTGCACAGACTGTACACTGAGACACCCGGGGAATACAGACTCTGTTTATGAGATGGTTTGCCTTACTAATACACTTTTTTTCAAGTTGATCTGAGAAGTCCGACCTGCACTTGCAATGCCCGTGCCCTCGGCATGCTGTCCTGAACCAGCCCATGGCTCTGGTGGCACCCAGAATTCTCCCACGTTTGGTCCTCTCCGTGGAGGCAGGGTACAGCCAGGCACCGGCTCTGCCTCCCTGCTTCCCAGGGTTTTATCAGAACTGGATGCTTTCTGGGAGGTGCCGAGAGCAAGGGGTCCTCACTGCTTCCAGGGCTGTGGGACAGGGTGGCTTCTGTGGGACAGCTGTGACACCTAGTGGTGACACACGCGAGGTCCCGGGCAGCCAGGAGCTGCTCCCACGGCCCTCGGAGAGCACCACACAGGTCTTCAGAGCCCACCGGGTACAGGGGAAGAGCATCAGCTTTCTGTAAGAGCACGAACGGGAGCATCAGATAAATTTAAGAAAGTTCTGCTCTGCTCGGACTCCCTGCCAGCCTTTTGAGGAATCCTGTTTCCCAGTGTCATCCTCCTGATTCACACACTGACAGTCTCTGTGAGCCAGCCCCCTGCAGCAGGCACATGGCAACCACCCAGAAACCCATCTGCACACTTTGAAACCAGTTTAGATGGTGATGGTGGGTGCTGCATTTGGCTCTAAACCCCACACTACCCTCTGTGCAATAACCTGTGGTCTTCATCTCACTTAGAGTTGAGACACGTGTGCTCAGGCTTGATCTAAGTAAGTTTGGGATGTTCTGCATGGTTCCTGACTTTTGTGTCCATGTGCCCTCAAGCCTTTGCAGTCCACCAGCTGTTTTGTCAGGCAATGAATGGTGTGATAGTACTTCTGACTTGTAACTTAATCCCAGGCTCAGGTGATATGGACAATAAATTCATCAACTTTTACTGGTAGGTTTTCTTTTTCGCCAGGCCAAGTTTGTGTATCACAGTGAGTGGTTTACTTTCCAGAGCCTTATCCCTAATATTATGCTAATTTTTCCAACAATGAGATGAGCTGCTGGTCTTGACTGTCCTTCTAAAATATTAATATACTGAACTCTAGTAGAGAGTGTAATTGTGGACATTCCTGTTGGCAATTTCATCCAGGCATTCAAAACCAAGGAAGAAAACCTAAAGGACGTAGATGAAACAGTGCTGGGCAGTGAAACATTAAACTTCTAGTTTTCAGGCATATAGAATGGGTTCTAAATCCCTGTTTTATGTCAGATGCTGTGGTGATTCTCAGTGATCACAGAATCATAGAATTATAGAATGGTTTGGGTCGAGAGAAATCTTAAAGATCACCTAGTTCCCTTCCCTCTGCCATGGGCAGGGACAGTTTCCACTAGACCAGGATGCTCCAAGCCCCATCCAGCCTGACCTCGAACACTTCCAGGGATGGGGCATCCACAGCTTCTCTGGGTAATCTGTTTCAGTGCCTCACTATCATCTGAGTAAAAAAATTCTTCAGAATATCTATCTAAATCTTTCCTCTTTTAGTTTGTCAGCTGGATGAAGACATGCACATGAGCCATGGACAGAGACAGGATGTTCTCTCTAGGTCTGATTGTGTTTCTTACCGTAGGTCTGTTTGGGTTACAACAACCCCAGGCACTGCCACAGGCTTGGAGCAGAGTAGCTGGAAAGCTGCCCAGTAGAAAAGGACCTACGAGTGCTGGTTGACAGTGACAGAACATGATCCAGCAGTGTGCCCAGGTGGCCAAGAAGGCCAATGGCATCCTGGCCTGTCTCAGCAATAGTGTGGCCAGAAGAACCAGGGCAGTGATGGTCCCCCTGTACCCACTGGTGAGACTGCGCCTCAAATCCTGTGTTCAGTTCTGGGCCCCTCACTACAAGAAAGATACTGGGGTGCTGGAACATGTCCAAAAACAGGCAATGGAGCTGGTGAAGGGTCTGAAGGACAAGTCTCATGAGGAGCCAGGGCTGTTTAGCCTGGAGAAAGGAGGGTGAGGGGGAAACCTTATTGCTCTCTACCACCTGAAAGAAGATTGTATCCAAGTGATAGGACAAGAGAAAATGGCCTCAGGTTGTTCCAGGAGAGATGTAGACTGGCTATTAGAGCAAGTTTCTTCATCAAAAGGGTGGTCAAGCACTGGAACAGGCTCCTCAGGGAAGTGAAGGAGTCACTGTCCGTGGAGTTCTTTAAAACGTATAGATGTGCTGCTTAGGGAAATGGTTTAGTGGCAAACTTGGCAGTGCTGGGTCAAAGTTGGACCTAATGATTTTAAAGGTCTTTTCCAACTTGAATGATTCCAAGATTCCATGATTCTAAATTGGGCAGTTTCCCAGAACTGTATGCCAGTGATCTGCACGCTCCATCCACATGAGCTAGTGCTCACTGTGCATTTATATGTACCACAGTTCATGTCCAGAACCTTTCCAACTCAGCCAATTACCTGCTATACTGAAGATGAGAAGCAAGTGCTGATGCAACCAAGGGCAAGGAGATTTGCATGAGGTACCAGAAAATCTGGGAAGTCTAAACAGGAGCAGAACTGCAAGTGCGCTATGCATGCTTCGAGGGGTACACTCAGTGCTCTGCAAGTGCTGGGTAAATCATTTACAGCCAATGGCAGTGTGATGAAAGTACTGTGGGGGTGAAAGAGACAAATTAATCCATGGGGAATGATTGACTACAGGTAAAGGTCACAAACCTTTGTAAATATATGGTAGAGACCAAGTTAATGTGGTGAAAGATTTACAAGGCCTGATTAGGCATAGGGAGAGGGCTGGGGGTGGCAAATTTTGGATCAATATAAAAGTTGACAGCCATGTATTGACAGATGATCAAGCCTGGCAGATCCTCAGTAGCAAACAACAAGACCTCAGCTCCCAGTGTGAGAAGGGAATCACATCTTTGGAAGACCCAGTTCAGATGGTCTGTGGAAGTCTTCATGTCATAGATTGTCACAGTCTTGAATAACTTTTCAAGCCTCTCCTTCTGTATCCCTGTGAAGAATGGCCCTGCTAAGGAGGTGTCTCAGAACCTTCTCCCCAAATGCCCAGACACTGCATAAAGTAATGTAGTTAAAAAAGTTAGAGTAATAAGGAAAAAAGGGAGGAAGAACAGCTTGGGAACAAACCTCCACATGGACATTGTGAAAATGTCATCGAATGGAGGAACTAGCTGAGGCATAATTCACACCACTGAGAGCAAAACGCGAATATAATGAGTTGGTTGTGAGCATGGCAGCTTGCTGAAGTGTGCCATATGCAGCTGACGTGCCAGACCCCTTATCAAAGGTCCTTTATCTGCCCAGAGCCAAGGCAGTGGGTGTATTTTTGCTGCTGGCACAAAACAGGTAGAGGAATATGTGTCAGCTCACCCATCAGCTGATCCCACCTGTCAGTGGAGCAGATGCAAGTTTTAGATCCAAGCACACTTTTGCCTTTGACTGACCCGTACCAAGTGAGCTCCTGTCCCCGGGCAGGGTATTAGCAGCACAAATCTACAAAACACTCAGCTCTTAGACTTAAACCAGGAGAAAATAGTTCCAAACCTACACTGAATCAAGAGATGTCAGAGATTCCTATTCTTCAAATACTGTTTTCTTTTAGCTGTGTCAGGAGGAATAAAAACTTCTCTTGACAATTTTTGTGGTAATTTTAAAGACTTATAAGTGACCTTTCCATGCCAGAACTTACACCCAAATATTCTTACTTCTAAGCAGTGTAAACTGCCTTTGTAATGTCAAAAGTGTCAAGAGAACAAGGACCCAAAGGGTGGCTGGAAATGAATGCCACTGAGCTGGCATTGCAGTAAGCAAAGAGGCAGAGAGGGTGGCATGTCTGAAAATCCCTCTCCGTTTGCAGACCCCACTTGCATACCCTGAAAGCAGGTGAAATTCCAGGCATTCTTACTTTATTTGACAAATTCTTTCCATTTTTCTAGTCAGGCCTGTGCCTTGGAATAAGGCTGCCCTTTCACTCTTCAATTGTTTCAACTGAAAAGCTTTTTACACAATCCATCAAACTGAACACTTAGAGCATTTAATAGAAGTCTGAGCACCCTAGGACTTGGAGAAAATGCACCTCTTGGTTCCCTCTGCAGAGGGGATGGGATAAAGTTGCTATGTGCCTGCATGTAGGACAACACTGCTTATGTGTAGCCAAAGGGATAGCAAAATTGGTTCATTATTCCTCATTCTTGGATTAATATAAGGACAAAAGGATCATGACAGATGCCAACTAGAACACAGGCTTTAATCTCATTTTTGGTTTTCAGATCTCCACGGATTTGCAAGACATGATGCAGGCTGCTGCTGACAGCAGACTTATTTTCCTATACTTGCTTTCACAGGCGTGGTGGAGGTTACATATGGGATTGAACCAGTCTGTGGCCACTGAAGGAAAGAGGCTGCTCAGAAATGAGAAGCTCCTCTTGAATTTGCAGCTCTAGCACTCTGATTTCTTTGGGGGGGGGGGGGGGGAAGTGTTTCCTGATATTGAGGTAACACTTCCCACATATCAGATTTGTGCTCATGGCCTCTGGTACTGGGCATCACTGAAAAAAGTCTGGGTCCATTCTCTTTGCACCCTCCCCCTCCAGGTACTTGTATACATAGATGAAACCTCTCCTCAGCCTTCTCGTCTCCAGGCTGAACAGTTCAGTTCTCTCAGCCTTTCCTTATAGCAGAGATGCTTCTGTTCCTTGCATCATCTTTGTGGCCCTTTGCTGGACTCTCTCGCAGTGCAGGGACATATTGGAGGGAATCCAGTGGTGGTTCATGGCATGGGGCTGCCCTGGCTCTGCTGCTGAATAGTGAATGTGGATTCAGAGGGGTTGTTTTCTCCAGAATTATGTTCCCAGAAGAGGAAAAACAATCACTCCTTTCCCTCTCACTGCAACTGCCTTCATGAATGAGTGATAGCAGGTTAGTGGGCAGTGAGGTCTGTCAAGTCCACATGCTGGTTTCTCACATTTCAGTCAGTTGTTTTCACCTTTCTGCTGAGTAAAAATAACATGCTTCCCCAGGACTTTGAGTCTGGTGATGTGGGAAGAACCACATGTTGAAAAAACACCAGGGACGTTTACCTGATAATTTGTCACAGGCAGACTTCTTTGTGGCAAAAGGACCCCTGAAATCATTGAATCAACCCCTTGCTGGGGGGCTTAACACGTGGCAAAAGTTACAGGAGCACTCAGGAAAGTGTGGCTGTTTATTAATGAGGATTTGCAGGAGTTCGCTGTGGGCTCTGGTAAGGTCAGAGATGGTTTTTGCCTCTTACTCCAAGGGAGTGACACCGTGGGTTACAGAGAAATAAACCTTTCCTTAGCTCTGATATCTTTGGTGGAAAGATTCATCCCAGATTGGTCAGGCTGGTGTTATTTAGCTGTGTAGGGTCCATTAGTTGGACAATCCAAGCTTTTGGATTTTGCTGCTTTAGGACACACTTCTCCATCCATGGGTAGGTGGCCCAGCAGGCAGAAACCCTGGGTGATGAACCCATGTGTGGGCTGTGCCTGGCAGGACCACGCAGGAATGTGTGAAGGGAGCAATGCTATCACAGCAGGAATATTCTCTGTCCCCTGGACACCCCCTCATCAAAGTGTGTGGGCCTGAGCAGCCCACTCACATTGCACACTGGGAGAGTCCAACCCACAGCCTTCCCCAAGCAGTAAACAGAGACAAAGTCCTGCTCCCAAAAGGACCTCAGAGCTCCCTACTTAATTTAGCACTAGAAGCAAAACTATCCTGCTTTTTCTCAACAGAAGAAATGGAGAATGGGAAATGGTTGAGCTCCATAGTAAATCTGTAGAACATTCAAAGCCTAAGTCCAAGTGTGGGAAGCATTCTGCTGGTCTTCAGGATCTAAAAATGACTTTTTAGGGCTCACTGTTAGAAAAGACTTTCTCTTTAGAAGATAGCAATTAGAAGCCCAGCTTTCGCACTGGTGGGACATCAGTGGGGTTTTAGGTCTCAGCCAGTCATTTCTGGTGGTGATGTGACATCTTCGTGTGCTCGCAGAGCTCAGGCAGTGTTGCTCAGCCAAGCAGCCACAGTTCCCACTAACACAAATGGAAGCCGGTCCGTATCCTTGTAGAATAATGTTCCACCAGAGCTTTAGCAGTTAGAGGTTTTACTGTCTTTGAAGAGAATATGGCAATTCTGCACAAGGTTATCATTAGGAGAACTTTTCAATTAAAAATGCAAATATCTATATCTCTATCTGTATACATATGTACCTTGCACTTACTATTTCCCAACTTACGGTGTTTGTCCTCAGAAACGGAGGTTTCCACAATCAATTATTTCTCATGAGAGACCAAGAAAGTCTGGTCTATATCATCTTAACCTCATAATCACTATGATAAACAACAAACTGTACAGAAAATTTCATGGCATAAATAAAGATGACCCTAAAAATAACACATACAAAAAGCACAGATGCCAGATGCTGGACGTTTGGAACATTCTGCTGATATACACAAATAAAAAATGATATTTCGTTGCTTAACCCAGTGCATGCTTTATTTTTTTTAATCAACCAAAAAAAATCTGTTATGAATGTTTCAAGTATATTTTCAGTGACACTAATTGTTTTTTAAATACGCAAAGTGCATTTTCCTTCATCCTTGCCTGTCCCATTGACTTTGTCTGGAAATGCCAATGAGGAACTTTTGTTTGCAAAACTAGTCACAGAAAGATAGTGGTGTGAATTCTGTTGGGCAGTATTTGCACAAGCACTGGTGGCAGAACTAACACAAATACTCTTGGGAATTTGTTTCTGCAAGGTTTATGTCAGAAATGATTTATTGAGGCCTTCCTCCTGCTCACCAGTCCAGCATCAATCAAGTAAGTAAACAGTTGTCCCCCCCAACCACCCCCCCCCACGATGTCATAGTGCTCTGAGACTGGTCATTGAGCAAACACTTCATTTCAGGGTCAATATTTTGGGAGTAATCAATCAAATTGTACTTATTGCCACAAAATTTAGGTTGAAATACTCTGAAGCAATAGTCAAAATCAGAACATTTTGAAGATAAATTGAAGGTAAATCCATTCCTTCCTTCCCTCCTTCTTCTCTTTATGAAGTGTCCACTGATCTGAGTTTTTCCTTTTCCCTCCTGTGATAACTACAGAAATCTGGATTCATAGGGTCCTGCTGAATTGCATATAGAGCTCCCAGAACCAAGGTAGCCCTCAGAGAGTTTAATTTATACCTTTTAGTCACAGCAAGAAATGCATTCCTTCACCCTCAGCAGATTTTAGGTGGTTTAAAGTATCAAAAAGTAACTTGAGATACTGGCTTGAAGCCGGCAAGTACCGCCAAGTCAGTATTCATCTCAGATTGAGATTAAATGCTGATTTTGCCCCATTCAAATGCCATTTTAAAATGCTTTTGTTAATGTGAGGACATGATTAGAGCATATTAAGCCATAAATAAGAATGTGATAAAGGGTGTTAGGTTTATTGTTGGACTTGATGACCTTAAGGTTCTCTTCCAATCCAAGTGATTCTATGATTCTCTGATCAACTGTGCACAGACATGCACTTGGCAAATGGCTGCATTTATTGAAAATCTTTTAGTTTTTGGCTCTGCTGGCAGCTCCTGACCCTTCACCTCTGCCAAGACCTGGGTGCTGCTTTTTCTGCTTTGTGCAGTGGTTCCCAGATCAGTTTAAACATCCCACATCCCAGAGGCATCCTATGCTGTCCCTCTGCTGGCAGCCCTGTGGGAGTGCTGAGCAGCCACTGCTGGCCTGGGACAGACATCTGCCCACACTCTGGGGCACCTTGGAGCTTTCCTGCCATGCCGTTCTAGTTTGCTTCTCTCTGCTGTCATCCTGACTCCTTCCTCTTCTCTACAGGGCTCAAGTCCAGTTTGCTTTCCAACCCCTGAGACAGGAGTTTCTAAGGGCTGTCTGTGTCCATATCTGCTTCAGTTAAGAAACCACTCTTAGTCAAATTTGTTTGTAGATCCATGGATGAACTATAGAAGTTAGATGGAGAAAGGACTTTGCAGTTTATTCTTTTCAGTAAGGCAGATTCTTAACCTTATGGAACAACTCTCTTTCATTCCTTAAGTGCAAGATGATGAGCCTTAAGTGCAGATGTGAAGTGCCATGTTTTATTTTTGCTGTGAATCTATTCACATGGAGGTTCTTTTTGTGCTCAACCTATTCTGTGTGCCTCTTCGGACCAACAGATCCTCAGACCTCTTAGCCTTTCTTCTGTCACCTGGAGGTTAGTTAAGTTCTTCTACACATCTTCTAAACACCTCCAGGGCTGGCAACTCTACCACTTCCCTGGGAAGCCTCTTACAGCACTTGACAATCTGTTTCACAAAGAAATTTTTCCTAATATCCAATCTAAACCTCCCCTGGCACAATTTAAGGCCGTTTCCTCTTGTCTTATCATCACTCGTGTCCCAACAGCCATGGCAGCTCCTGGATCCTATTTTCTCTCAGTTCACCATGGCTGGGTCATCCTCTTTGTGATGCAAGATAGATTTGGGAATGGGTCTCCAAACTTCTGACTCCTGGCAGAAGCCCAGGCTACGGGAGGGAGTCTTGGGGCAGCAGAGCGCAGCTACTGGAAAGGTCACCCAAGAGGAGAGGACTGGGATAGTGGCTGTGCCTCTTACACTTGACTTTTTGAGCCAAAATAAGAAAAAGCACCTGATACCCAAGAAGAGAGGGGAGGAAGGTATGTGGCCCTGTGCAGCACCCTGGTGTATCCCGAAAGCGGCAGGGCTCTGGCAGAAGCAGATGCTGGTCTTGGGCACTGGGGAGGGAGGGACCTTGAGAGCTCACAGAAGTGAATCCCAGCTCATCCCATGACAAACTGAGGGCCAGCTTTGCTGATGCTGACAGAGTGAATTACCGGTGTCTCAGGTTAAGGCCTGCCCCTTTCCCTGCTTTGGTTATACAATTGTTCTCCAGGGAGGCAGGGATGGCTCCTCACTTCTTTTGGCTCTGCTCAGGCCACAGCTGTAGAAACATGATTGTTTTGTGAGGGGAATGGTATTATTGTTTGTCATAACTTTCATATGCTGGGGCCTCTGCAGCTGATTTTTTCAGTTATATACATACATATATTCCCTCCTCCTCTGAGAAGTCTCTTCCCCATCTCCAGGCCTCTCCCTCACCCCTACCTTTCAAGATGCTACAGTTGTTTTGTGGTTCCCCTGTACATGACAGTGTAAATACTTTTTGCTTTCTTCCTGGGGCTGACAGCTTTTCCCACCACTGCCAAATGGCAGCAGAAAGAAGAAAGGCTGCCATCCCAGGCCGGAGGCTTTCTTTTGTGTTGTACTTCCCCAGGTATTTTTTTTATAAGCATAAATAGTGTGAAGAAAAGGAAGAGATCTTGTTAAGTCTTTCAAATGACCTTTTTGGACTATATATACTCCTGGCTTCTGCCAAGAGCAGCTTTCCTCACTACGGCAGGGAACAGATGTCCTATTGGCCCTTTTGCTATTGTACTTTACCAGGTCTTTTTCTTTTTTCTCCAAGAGCACTGTTATTAACCCTCCTGTAACCGTGCCAACATTGAGCCCAAGGCTGAGCAAGGAGAGATTAATAGAATATAGAATCATAGAATGGTTTGTGTTGGAAGGGACCTTAAAAATCATCTAGTTCCAAACCCCCTGCCATGGGCAGGAACACCTTCCACTAGACAAAGTTGTTCAAACACCCATCCAGCCTGGCCTTGAACACTGCCAGGAATAGGGCATCCACAACTTCCCTGGGCAACCTGTTGCAGTGCCTCACCACACTACTGTGCCACTCAATAAAGAATTTCTTCATCGTATTTAATCTAACCACTTTACATTTATTAAACAGAGGGTTATTAGCTTGTGATTTCCTTAGCTAATGCACATGGTAAAACCACACTGTAAAGCCCAGAGCTGGTAGATACGCTGCTGGACAAAGTTTCCTTCACCAGCAGCTTAGGTACCTGCCCTGCTTTGCTCTCACCTTTCCATATGCTGTTTTGGAGCTTTGATGGAGGGTGAAGTGGATGATCCTCCTGTTGCTGCACAGCGTTGCCCCTGAACACCTGTATAAGGGGTTCAATGCTAGGAGCCAGGAAGAAAGCCAGGATGGTAAGACATCAACGCAGATTGTCCACGCAGTGAGCTGGTGGATTCCCCATCCCTGGAAATATTCAAGGCCAGGTTGGACAGGGTTCTGAGCAACCTGATCTAGTTGAAGCTATCCCTGCTCATTGCAGGGGCGTTGGACTAATAGTGTTTAAATGTTCCGTCCAACCCAAACGGTTCTATGATTCTATAAAAGTCAGTGGTGGTGTTGATTGTACCAAGGAATTACCAGCCCTCCCAGGAGCAATGCAACAGGAATTAGGGTACAGCCTGACAGCCCTGGGAGCAGACAGAGGTGAGGAGCCCCACTTCGGCAGCAGCTCCCAATTTATATCTCAGCCCCTCAGTCAAGTTCTCCTACAAAAAGCAAATCTGTGCAGGAACGGCAGGGTGCAAATGGGGAGCAGGGCATGGAGCAGCTGGGGCCAGGGTGCAGTTGCCACTAGATGTCAGCCATTCCTCGCTGCAAAGCAAAAGACTTTAAAATGCAAGAAAAGTCCCTGAAAAGACCAAATTGCTGCTTTTCCACGGCACTCCGCTTATCATCCCTTACCAAGTACTTGAGTGAGTGTCTCTGAGTTGCTTCGGAAGAAAACACTTCATCCATTAAAACGTTTTTCTGTCTGGCTGTTTCTCTGCATAACAATGTTTTAGAAGTTCATATTGTACAAACAGAAGCAGATTGCCGAATGATTGCATCTTTTTTGCAGGAAGGATGTTTTTCCCTTCCTCAGAGTAAACTCAGGAAATGAAAGAACCAGACAGGAAACTAGCTAAATGCTGATAGAAATGTAAAATGAAGATATTTATATTGCCAGTGTACCAACAAGCCATGGTTAATTATTTGGGGTTTTTGTTTCATTTTGGTTTGGGTGGTTTTTTTTGGTTTTGCTTTTTTTTATGTTTTAAGCCATTGATTTAAAAATGGACAAAATTAAAGTCAAGTCTCCCTTCCCTGAGCCCTCTGAAGTGGATCTAATTAATAAGCACTTTTGTTTCTGGCAAGAAAACACACCAACTAAATCAAAGTTACAAATTACAGTAAACTTTGTGGTCCATAATACTTGTCTTTGGAGTTTTACCTGTTTCCTCTGATGTTGTACCTAACATCTGGCACACGGGAGTTCCCTGCCCCTTCAAAGCTAGGAAAAGAGAACAACAGTTTCTCAAGTGATACCTTAGCACATGAGTCCTCATTTGCTGCCACTACCCTCTAAGCCACCTTTGTGCTCTTCCAGCCCCGTGATGACTGTTTGGTAGGCTGTTCCCAGAGCATAAAACAAAACATCTGGTTGCTAACAACACAAAGCTGTTACAACAGCTGGAGTCTGCCAGGATGTGCAGGACTTCTGGCCAGAAATCATTTTCCAGTTGCAGGAAATAGTAGTGATAGGGGATCTATTGTACCAGCTCGGCATCAGCTGGGAGCTGCCTCACCTGCACCCATCCTCTTGTCTATTCCTCTTGGCAAGGTGCAGCAGGATGGCACAGAGCTCCAGCTTGGACTGTGCCCTGCCTCACTTGTGTTGCAGTCAGTGTTGGCTTTGCAAGCATGAAGAGATGCTTTGCTTTGCACACACATTGCATTAATATTTGGCAGTCTGGTTGAACCATCCTAGCTTCAGAAAGAGGCTGCAAACTCCTGGCCTATATTACGAGCCAATTAGTCCAAGCATGCCAAAAAAGGCATTTTGGAGCATCAGCAACACAGCTGCTGTGGGGCTGCTGGGAGGGTGTTCACCTATGGATTAGCAGCTCACAGCTGGACTCAGTCATCCCAGTTAAAAAATCATACTTAGGGAGTTACCAACAGCCTTCCTGAAGGCTTTGCTGTTTTAGCCAAGGCTGAGGAAGCTGGAAGTGGTCAGATTGCTTCTTTCTCATCGATTCCTACAACCTTGCAGGTAGACACAGCTCTGGCCTGATGAGGATGGTGGTGCAAGAAGGCTTGGGGAGCAGCTCCATAGAATAATGCCTGCAAGAGCCAAAGCAGTGTAAGCCAGATCCCTGCTCCCCTAGCAGGTCATGATGCCTTGTTTGTGCCAGTACAGTCTTAGGTGTGTCTGCCACAAGATGCCTGTCATGATCCAAGTTAAAACCAAACCTCTATTATAAAACAAAGCAAAAAACTTTGGTGGTTATTTTTAACATGAATCTTCTTGATGATCTGCTTTGCAGCACCGCACCACAAGTCATTGTACCAGCAAAGTGACAGAGGAACTGAAATGCAGCACTGTTATGGGAATGAGTGGCTGGGGATGGAGGAAGTGTGGTGGAAACTCCACCACTGAAGCCAGGGTCTCATGATGTCACATTTTCACATTACTGGAGTTTAGGTTGCTCCTTCTGGCAGCAGAACTCTGGTCTCCTTTGCTACAAACTCCCCAATATCTGCTTTCTTTAAAGATAGCTTTAAAACAAACAAGCCAAAACCAACCAAGCAAAAAACCCAAAACCTACAAAAGAACCACAGAAAGTCTTCATAAAGGCTACTATTTTTGTGAGTTTTGTATGCAGATACATACTCCCCCCAACAGGCAAACCTGGGCTGATTTGTCATCCCAGTAGTTTGGGAGGTTGTTCACCATTCAAAGGCACTCCAGAAATCTGTCACTTCACAGGTGATATTCTGAGACACCTAGTGTGAAGGACATATGGAAAAGCAAGCAGCCATTAGAGAGACCTGGAGCAGCCAACACCATCTTGTATGCCACACCTGAGATTCTCTGGTGGTGTGAATAAGAAGGGAGAAATCCTGCTCCCTCTCCCAGAAGCTCTTTTATGTTTGCTACAGTCAATGGTAGCTTTATTAGGCTCCTTATGATAAGTTTCAGAGATCTCATTAATCACCAACCTGAGAATATTACAATGATGAGCTGCCAAAGGCATGAGCAAATCACTTGCAATTACCGCTTTTAGATGTTGTTTCCAAAACTCGATTAGCTACAGATGCACAGGTGATATCTCCTACTGTCTTCTTTACAGCACACCCTCACTATTATCCACTCTAGTTTGATTTAGGTCCTTATTAAAATAACATTGTGATAATTAAGTTATCCCACACACAGAATGTTTCATGATGAAGACAATGAAGTGGGTTTAGATGACTAAAACTGCAAACTGTCCTATCAGTGTCAGAGAAACTGGTGAGGGATGCATTAAAAAATGAACTCCTTGCTGTCATCATACATTCCAACTGTGAACAGAAATGAAAAGAAAATGAATGAAAAGTGGAGCACTAATAAGCTAGAAAATATAGACATTCAATTGAAACTGTTCTACAAACTGCTGAAATCACCTGTAGGAGTGAACTCATTTCAAGCATGTTACTAAGATTAGAATTTCCCCTTCCAAAAGCCACTAATACTTCTCATATATATATTGAACAGGCAGGTGATGACACTGCCCCCCTCCACCATACGTCCTGAATCTGAATGCTCAGTGCATCTCTGGATGCACATACTGCATAAAACCTGAAGTAAAAAGGAGCCTTACAGGACAGGCTGCTCTTCTCAAGAGCCACATCACAGCAGTGCTAGAGCAGCAGATGACTGTGCTTCCATCTTGCCCTCCCACTGGGATCTGGGGACATGCTTAGCTAAGCCCAAACCTCCAGCTGCATCCTCAGCCAGAACCTGGGACCAGTGCTCTGTCTTTGAAGGGGTTTCTGCCCACCCTCTGTGCACAAGTATGAACATACTTTCACTGTTGCCCAATGATGTCTTGCTGTCAGTTATTCCTCACATTGCACATTTTGACCCAAATTGTGCTGGATGAACCATTCAAAGCATCATTTCACTGCAGCATGAGCATTTCAGTCCTTCTTCTTTCAGGAGAGAAACGCACTTCCAACAGCGCTGAAGCCAATTTAAAAACAAACTCACCAAAAACGTGAGGGCTGCCAGGAATTCTTTAGTTATCCACAGGGGTTAAAGTTTTATTTTGATATAAAAATTAAATAGCAAAATTGTTTTGGGTTTTTTTACAGTGATAAATTAGAAATTTACAGTACATACATTGAAGTAGATATATTTTCTGTACACCCCAAAATAATCAGTGTCTTGTTTCCTTAAAATTCAGAAAAAGGAGCTAACCTGCCTGCTTAATGTAAGGGCTAAGCTTGTACCTCTCTGTCAGACACTTTGGAAACCTGCAGTGAGAAGAGTACACGCTGAGGGGGGAGATGGGAGCAGGGACTGCGCAATCCAAGGAAACGCCACTAAAGTTTCTAGTTGTATAACCACAGTAACTGCATTTCCAAGACAGGATTAGTCACACTGGTTTTGGCTTTAAGTTCATAACAATGCTGAAATGAGAGAACATATCAGTTGCCGATACCCACTCTTCGCAAATTCCGGTTTTTAGGCTACCTGCTGTGACTTCCCACTCATGCAGCCAAAAAGTGGAGCAAGGTAAATGCACATGGGTGAACACATTTATGGAATAATTGCTGCAACAACTAATTTCACTTTGGGTCAGTACAGTGTGCCCCTGACTGCTGGGGAAAGATGCTTCTTCAGGAACAGCAGCTGGTATCTCCTCCCAGCCCACCTCCTTCCCACAGCATTTGAGTCCCTCACATGCTTTAATGGAATATCACCTCATTTCACCAGGGGCATCCCTCTGTCACAGTTCATAGGGCCACAGGCAGAGATGCAAGGATTTGATAACAAGGTACTACTTAACATTCACTTCTGTGTAAATAGCATGGTTAAAAATGGCATTTATTGAATCAGTCTGGTCAAACACGGGTTGTATCACCCAGGACGGTATCCAAAGTGTTTCAGAGTGAACAACACTTGAGTGAACACAACACAGCCAATACTAGGTTACAAAAAAAGGCTCATACTGCATCCTCACTCCTTGAAAGCCAACGTATAGCTGCTGATTTTACATTCCTCACTGCACCAGCAGAAAGACTGCATGATGGAGAAGCTCCACCATCTGAAGATCTCATGCTTGCAGAACTCCTTGTCCACAAAGGCATAACCAGACCCAAACACAACACTAACAGTGAGAGACTTTATGGAGAGGATGAAAAGGCCTGGGTGGAATGTGGTGTTGGCCAAGACAATGCTTGTGTGTCTTGAGCAGAATGTGTCAGGTTGTCACTTGTTCTGCTGGAGAGGGAGCCCAACCCCAAAGACTGCCATTAGGGTTTATTTAGGGTCTGTTTTTTTGTTTAATAAAACAAACGCTCTAGCACAGTTTTCGACACTGAAACAATACATGCTTGGACAGATTAGTGCTCACTTCCAGAGCTGGAGTGAACTGTGGTTTGAGAAACATGTGGGCACCTGTGTGAAAAGCAAGTACTTTAATAAAGCAGCATCTGTTCTCAGCTGCCCTTGAAGGCCATGAGAGTTGGGACACTGGGGGGGATGCTCTGCAGCTGATCAAGTTCACACAAACAAATGAAGTAAAATTTTAAGGCACACAGATAAAACCAAAGGTCTTTCAAAGGGATAGAATATCAGAACGGTGTTCTCTTAAGTGCTTTTCAGATATTTCTATTTGCATCACCTTTCTTATTAGCCAAATAAGTCCCTGACACTAAGTTCAAGCTCCCCATGAGCACAAGCTGTTGCCTCCTCAAATAAAAGGATAAGAAAACTCAGTGGTTGCTTTGAAACAACATTATTCATGAAGAAGTTGGATCTCTTCTCTTGGATCGCTTTACAAAAACTGGAAAGGTCTTTGTTGTTCCTGAGAACTGAATGCCTGATCACATTCTGTGTGTAAATATACATTAAAAAAAACCCACTCCATAGCTGTCAGTGAACAATTGAAGCATCGTTGTGAGGCAGTCAGCTGTAGTGCAATGTCACGGGCTGAGAATGTTCTTTTAATTGCAACTGACATACATAATTATTCAACTGATCTGCGTGAACATGTGGTTGCCAAGGAACTTAACATTTTGTTTCTCCCCAGACTGGCGTCTGCAGAGATACCATTGGACTGAATGAAACATATTAAGACTTAATTGCTTTATGCAATGGGTCTCCAGAGAGAGACAGGTAAGTTTACTTGGAGACAACTGACACTGTTTGAAGGTACCCTAAACTCATTTTTCTCTTTCCTTGAGGAAGGAACACTATATTGTAAGACTTTATTTAAAGTTATTAAATGCAGCAGAATAAAGAAGTCTGCTGGAAGTAGCAGGAGCACCTGAAGGGACAAGAATGGAGGCAGATGGACAATGAAAATTGATGCAGAAGACCATACACAGTTTCCTACCTTCCTCTGACTCCTGTACATCTCACAACAGCCTGAAGTAAAGCTTTTAAAAAATCAGAAATATCCACAGGACCACAGAACAGTTCAGGTGGGAAGGGACACAGGGAGGTCCAAATTCCCACATGGCAGAATTGATTCTCAACTCATATCAGGATACAAATGGTAAAAAGAATGAGTTGAAATTATTATTAGGCCATCAGATGACTTCAAAAATTCTCACTAATACCTCACTAAATCCTACTCATCATGGGTAAAGCTCAGACCTGGAAAGTCCATTTGCTATTTCTGGAGGACCTGATCCTTGGCTGACTTGTGCAGTGTATGGGAACAACAGAATTCCCCTGGGCATAAAGGCACAATCCGTGTCAAGCACTTCCTTCTCGATCCTGAACTTGCAAAGAAGACCTCTAACTGAGGTCCCAGTGTTCCATTACTTCTGAAAACTGGACCCTAAATAAGCCCAGAATTTGGCCCTGGACTGCCTTTCCTCCAACAGTTATAAGAGGATAAAAGAAAAACATCATCCCACAGCTTTGGGCTACAGCCCCTCAGCTTCTAAAGACTTCAAGACTTGAGCAATTGCATCCTGCTTTTTAAAAAAAAAAAAAAAAAAAAAAAAAAGGAAGATAACATGTTTGGGTATTTCACAGCTTTTAAAGCCTCCCTGGGCTCTCCTATTTTGGGCAGCATGGTTTATGGCTATTGTATCTGCAGCATGATCTTTTTGCTGTTTATTCTTTAAGGCTTTTTTTTTTTTTTTGCATCCCCCAGAGACAGGTTGCATAACCATCTCCCTATTCTACTCACAACATTTACATGGCAATGCTTACACACCATCAATTCTTCACAGGACAGCAGTCAGACCATGGGGGTGTCGTTCTTTTCTCAGACCACAGTCTCATTCCCTTTTCCGGGTTTCACCCAACCATCTGCTCTCTTCTCCCGTTTCACTTTCCCTGAGTTCACCAATCTGTTCGAGCACTTCTGCCACGTGTGCAGAGTTTTGGCTGACCAGATCCACATACCTGACGTAATACCCACCAGAAGGGACATGAAAATTTTGAGCATCTCCACTGCCATATTGGAATCATCTGCTGAATAGCGGAAAATGGCCCAGTTGGAGATTTCATAGAAATAACAGGCGATGACACACGTTGCTGGGACAGTGTACAGCACTGAAAAGACACCAATTTTGACCATCAGTCTTTCCAGTTTGTCAGTTTTAGTTCCATCTTTCTGGAGATTAGACCTGATTTTAAATAAGGCCACGAGTCCTGCTGCAATGAATAAAGTCCCAATGACCAGGTACGTAAAAAGCGGAGCAACAACAAAGCCCGTCAGCGCATCTAGGTTCTGGTTCCCAACATAGCAAAGGCCAGTGAGCTCGTCTGCGTCTACTAGTCTCATAATCAAAATGACGATGGTCTTCACCGCCGGGATAGCCCAGGCTGCGATGTGGAAATACGAGCTGTGCATCTCAATAGCTTCGTGGCCCCACTTGAGTCCTGCAGCCAGAAACCACGTCAGTGTCAGAATAACCCACCAGATGGAGCTAGCCATCCCGAAAAAGTACATCAGCAAGAAAATTATAGCACATCCTGTGTTCTTAAGACCTTCTTGAATAAGAACAGGTTCTGCTGCCTCTTCAAAATCACAGGATATCCTTTCCCGGCCCACAGTTAGCCTCACAATATAAGCAATGCTATAAATATTGTAGCACATGCTCAAAAATATGATTGGGCGCTCTGGGTAGGAAAATCTGGATGAATCAATCAGGAAGGTCAGGACTGTGAAGGCAGTAGAGATGAAGCAAAGACTGGCCCAGACAGCCATCCAGATATCTGTGAACTCCTTAGCTGACCTGCTGTAGAGGCCAGCATCGTAGCCACACTTCAGGACACAGCTCAAGCTTCTCTTCACCCAGATGTACTGATCTGAGTTAGACCCCATGCTGTGGCACTCTTCTCCAGGCTGTAAGGAGGTCTTGCTGTGAAGGGGAACCTCTTCATCTCCTGGTCCCTCCATACACATGTGGTTGTGATCATTCTGGGGTGGGAATTTGCTGCAGTTTAGGCTGTCTGGCCAGGCAAATCCAAATTCTTTTAAAACGGGTTCACATCTTCTTTTGACAGAGAGGCACATGCCACCACAGGGACCTATGGGGATGTTAATCTTCTCCGTGCACATTGGGACATAGACTGAACACAGGAAAAACTGGAAGAGAGAAACAGAAATCACAAGTGTGTCCGGGGAAAATTAGACAAGTTGAAATATACTTTCTTTTTTGGCTTTTTAGCAGTAATATTTGGTCATTTGCCTTAAAGAACAGGAAGCAGCATAAAACAAATAAACCAAGAACAATAAAGAAAAAGAGAAAAAAACCAACGATGTTGTCTTCTTCAGTTCAAATGTGGTCCGAAGCCAAAGTCTGAACGTTTTACTCCCTAGATTAGCTCCATGTAAATTTAGTCCACCACTTTTTCAATGAAGCAAGTGGAATTTAGCCAAACTTGAACCTCAAGGGTGCAACTGAAGAAAGCAAAAAGACTAAATTAAAATGGTCTAAAAAAATACATATATTTGTTGTGGGCATTGCCTGGATATTCCAGTTAAGAAACAAATAGGGGGGAAAAGGCATTTATTGAATTACTCTGACTCGCGATACTCCCAGACGAATGTATTTCTGTTACAATAAGGTCAAGTATGTATTTACAACGGTAATAAAACATTGTAGTTTTCTCGTCTTTTGACTAATGGCAATTCTGCGAAGCGACGCCGTGAGAGGAGTTGCGTGCTAACCCGGGAATTCTGCCCCGAGAAACAAGCCGGGGTTTGTTAGACGAAATCCATGCCCGTGGGCAGGACAGGGATCCTGCCATTCGCCTGGGAAAGAAAGTTCCGCGGTGAAGCTCCCGGGGGGGCTGGCAGTCCCAAGCTGCCACAGCTCCCCGCACCAGCCCCGCTCGTCCCGCACGGGAGCGGGAGCGGGCGCGGCACCTGGGCACGGCCGGGACGGGAAAGGCGGCCGGGACAGCGTCGGGAACGCCGCGGGACGGAGCGGGGGCACCGCGGGGGACATCGCGGGAACATAGCGGGGACACTGCCGGGGTCACCGCCGGGGACATCGCGGGGAACACGGCGGGCTCCCCGTCCCTCCGCCCAACGAGAGCCGCGCTCCCTCCAGCCAGCCAGGAGCGGCTCTGCGAGGCGGCGGGACTTTCGGGTTGGCCTCGCACCGAGTCAAGGGGACGAGGATGAGGATGGGGATGCCGGGGGACAGCAGCCGGCCCGGGGACGGCACAGTCCCGCCGCCTGTCGCCGCCGCCGCCTCTCCCGGGTGCCCTCGGAGTCCCGACCCACCTGGAGCTGGCTGGAGCAGCCGTACTGGATGAGCGGGGTGAAAGTGGTGAGCTGCAGCTCCGCGTCCGCCTGCAGCTCGTGCCCCACCAGGTTGGGCATCTTGGTGACATTGTAGCCCAGGTTCTGGCACATGGCGATGCGGATGGCGTCGCAGCGCCGCTCCTCGTCGTCGCCGAAGCCCCGCGCCCCTCCGAGCAGCGCCGCCAGCAGCAGCAGCAGCAGCAGGGCCAGCAGCAGCAGCCGGGCACGGCCGGCCGG